>PVKA01034561.1:0-23364 GCA_004027165.1 Ctenomys sociabilis
GACTTAAGCACTGCAAGGCTTCTGTAAAAACCAAAGTTTTAAAATATGTAAGTATGTTACCAAAACCAGACGTGGAAGGACATGCCTGTAATTTTAGCACTCTGGGAGGCTGAGGCAGAAGAATGGCAAATTCCAGCTCATCCCAGGTAGTTTAGCAACTCAGTAAAACCTTGTCTCCAAAATTACAAAGAGATGGAGATGCAGCTCAGCAGCAAGGCCCAGAGTTCAGTTTAATGCCCAACACAACAGGTAGGCAGGCCCGCACCTACCCACCCACCCACCCACACTCAAATATCCACAGCAGAGCGAGAGACAGCCACTTCCAACAAAAGCACCGCAGGGTGCTTAGCCGAATTTCAGCTAAGCTTGTGAAAACACTGCGGGGTCTTGGGAGCACACAAAGGGATTACTGGTCTCTAACATGTCTACTTTCTCTAAAGCTATTAGATCAAAACAAACTACTCTGCTAGGGTGCAGATGAAATGGGGAATGCTTCCCCAGTGCAACAGCTACTCAGCAACAAGCAGGATCCCGTGGGTGCTAACAGGACAGGTGGTGACAGTTCCAATCAGTAAGCACTTCCAGGTGGGCACAATTGTGCCCACCCGGAACCCCAGCAGCACAGTGGAAGCCCGAAGAGGATAGCAAGTCTGAGCACAGCCTGAACAACTCAATGGGTCCTTGTCTCAAAACTAAAAAAAAAAAAAGTTCAGTCCCTAGTACCAAAGTAAGCAGGCAGCTAAACAAACATGAAGAACCTTCATGTCTCCAATGAGTCTACGCCAAAGCTAGGTTGGTTCTTCCCAATAGGAGCAATGGAAAAATTATAAAAAAAAAAAAAAAGCAGCCCCTATTTCATAGATCTGAGACAAGGAAAGTGTTATCTACTTACTCAGCTTCATTTGGTTTCCTGAAATGGTTAGTTTTAGAGGAACCTCTGAAATTTGTTGATTTCCATACATGAACTTTTTTTTTTGTTCTGGCAATCAAACTCAGAACCTTGTGAATGCCAAGCAGGGCTGCGCCACTCAGCTATATCCCCAGCCCTTTGGGCTTTCCTGACTGGGGGAAGCTACAAACCAGAAATCAAATGTACACATTTGTACATAAGATGAGGACTTAACTCTAGCATGACTGGCATCGTTCTGCGACACTAAGTAGGACAGAGAAACTTATATCTGACTCAACATCTGAAGTTGTCTTTACAAAAACCTTGTTCTAAAGTAGGTAGACTTGAGACACACTGACCCGCCAGATGAAATAAAGCTGCAAATCTCAGGCAGTTGTCACCTCCACTGTGCCGCACCCAACTGCTGCCATAAATTTCCATCATGGGCCCTGTCCGAAAAGGAACTTATTCTAGGGAGAATATAACCAGCCATGGCTGGAGAAGACAAAGCCTCCAATTTCTCAGGAGCAACAAGCACACGGTGGACTCACTTTCTGCCTGCAGAGGGGCTCCTTCTTGTTCTCTTCAGCCTTTGCATCCTGCTGCGAAGCATCTTTGGGTGTGTTCACTGCTAAAACATCATTTATTGTGGAGCCAACCACCATGATCTTGGCCCCACTGGTCACCTTGATTTCCCTCAGCGTCTTGTCTTCTGGGACGAGCCCCTTATACATGACCTTCTGCATGGCGGGCGGGAGTCCTTGGGGAAAGGTAAGAGCACAGAGTTAAAGGCAGGCACCAACACAGTAACACCTACTGACTACTGCCCCTGAGGAACAGCAAAGGAAGCCAGGCATGGTGGTGCATGCCTGTCATCTCAGCACTTGGGAAACTGAGGCAGGAGCACTGCTATGAGTTCAAGATCAGCCTCAATTACAATGAGACTGTCTCAAAAAAAAAAAAAAAGGATTGTAACAGCAGGAAGTAAACATCCAGAACTTTAGGACAGCGATGACAGTAGACGCTTCAGTATAATTTGTTTTAAGGATGAAGACGCAACACAAATGTAGAGCGTGCAACGCATCACCTAGTATTGTAGCCAGTAATTGTTCAGGGAATATGTCCTAAGTTGTTTCTTAGTCATGTAATCGCTCAAACATTAAGTGAGAACAAAATGTAAGATCAAAGCAAGAAAGGTCAAAATTACTTGTTCTTATCACTTCATAAGCTACATGGAAAACGCTTTAAAAAGAAACCATTTCAAATAGCAAAGCATTACAAAGAACGTGAACAAATACGAACAATTTTTAAGTCGGTGAGACAGTCAACGGCGGTGTTCCCCAAACTTCCCTTACGAAAATTAACTAAAGTATTTTGGTGAGAATAGACTGGTGCAGCATCCCAGGCCCACTGAACCAGAACCTACAGGGGAAGGTCCTACAGCTGTAAATTCACGGAGCGCTCCAAGTGACTTTGCTAATAAAGATAAAACCGTACTAATTTGGAGCTTGGGGCCTAAGGACCTGGGCTTGCATCTCAGCCTCCCTCGCTGTGATTTCAGGCCTCATCTTTTCCACCCGACTGATAACAGACGTTCAGGCACTGCCTTCGGGGTCGCAGAGGGCCGAGCGCCCGGGGACGAAGCTCGGAGGCAGCGGCACGCGCCGGCCGAGATTACCCGTGATGGAGTGGATCTTCTGCTTCAGCTCGGAGCCTGTGCTGTCCAGAGGAATCCTCACGTCGTGCTTGGTCTTGTTCCAGACGATCTTCAGGTCCACCAGCTCCAGCTCGCGGCCCGCGCCGCCGCCCGCGTCCTCGCCATTGCTCACCGAGGCCTGGGCCGCCGCGTCCCCCGGGGGCTGCGCCGGGGCCGGCTGCGGGCTGCCACGCGCGTCGCAGGCGTCCTCGGGCGCCGCCCCCGCCGCGGCCTCCACGCAGTTGAGCGGCCGCGCGGGCGCCTCGGCCTCGGCGTCCATGCCAGAGTCCTCCATGCCTGCAAAGGGGTTCCAGGGTGGGCGCTCGCCGGGGCCGGGCCGCCTCCTCGTCCGGGGCCAGGCCGCCCTGCCCGCGGAGGCGCCGGCAGCCTCGGTCCCAGCTCCGCGCCCGCCACCCGATTCGCACTCACCATCCGGGGCCCCGGCCGCCGCCATGATGATTGTGTACAACACCCACCGCTCCCGCAGGGGCCGCCGGGAAGGAGCAAGCAACTGAGATTGGCCCCCACAGCAGCCCCTAATCTTGTACAAGCTGGCCGGAAACAGGTGGAGGTTTCTATGGAGACCCGCCTCCTCCGTTTCCTCGGCCCGGCCCCTGCCACGCTTTAGCTTTCCCGAGACGAGGTGGGCGGGCCCGGGAAACAGCGCGCCGCCGGGACTCTGCCCCCTAGTGGCAGACGGCACCGCAGCCGTTCAAGGAGGCGTGGGTTTTAAACTCAAGGCCTTTGCCTTTAAGGGGCGGGACTGAGCCCTCTGTAGCGGACGCCGATTGGCTGGAGGTGTACCGGAAGTGACGCGAGCAACCCACGTGTGAGAGCATAGCACATGGCGGCGCTCTGGAAGAGGGTTCTGCAGCCCGGGACGCCCCTGGCGCCCTCGGCTCGCCCTCTGGGCTGGCGGGAGGCCAGTTCGGGCGCAGATCTCGGGAGTGCGGTACGAGTGCGGTTCGCCCCCAGCCCCACAGGTAACCTGGGAGGACGCGACGCCACAGGCCCGGGCCTCGCGCGATCCCCGCCCCCAGAATGCTTCCGAACATCCCTTCCGGTGGCGTCAAAGGGCGGGCGAGCGAGAGGGGCTCGTGATCCCACTTTGCAGAGGCCGAAGTTGAAGTGAGGGAACCAGTTGTTCGAGAATATATTCAGCTGTTTTTACATTCGGTAGAAGTGTAGTGAGTATAAAGCCGAGCGTGGTGGCGCACACCTGTAATCCCAGCACTCGGCAGGTTGAGGCAGAAGCATCGTTGCAAGTTCGACACCCGCGTATGTTAAAAGTGAGGTCAAGGCCATCCTGAGCTGCATAGCGAGACTGTCTAAAAGGAAACATAAAAAGTGCATTCGGTATAAACTGCCATATACGAGCGGTTGGGGTACAGACGCGAACCTTAGCTTAGTGATCCAGCACGAAGCTACACGCGCAATTAACTTCGCCCTCTCTGCTGGTGATTGATAAATCTGGAGTCCCTACTCTCAAAGGGCTTGTATTCTAGTTGCCCAGCGAATACCCGTAAAAAATTTTAAACCACATGTGACAGCACACACGCCTATAATGCAGCATTCTGAGAGGTTGAGGTGGGAGGATCACTAATTGAAGCTCAACTTGAGGAACAAATGAGACTGTCTCAAAAAGAGGGTCCGGGGTAGGAATGTAGCTTGGTGCTAAGGCCTTGGATTCGAACTTCAACCTCGAAAAGAGTCACACGTGCCATGCAGGGCATGAAGCAGAGTAGGGTGAGATAGTTCTGGCACGCTTTAGCAGAGAACCGATTGTTAATCAGGAATTGCTGCTGCGTGAATTTGAGCACCTCTGTAATACCAGCACTTGGAAGGCTGAGGCAGGAGGATTGCCTTGATTTTAAGGCTAGCTTGAACTGCGCTTGTCTTGATAAATAAAACCCCCAAAGAATCTTCGTATGTGAAGCCTATAGGAGACTGCGCAAAGGGAATGACAGCTGCACAGGCCCCCAACTTGGCATTGTTGGAAGTGTAGCTGCCCTGAGGCCGCCGAGGCGAGGCATATTGTTAGGTGCTAGGACCCAACACTGCACTTTGTATCTTTCTTTGTTTTTAAGACAGGGCCTCACTTTGTGATAGTTCAGGTAGGCCTTGAAGTCACTACGTAACCCAACCCAAGAAATCCTCCAGCCTCAGCTTCATTGCTGGGATTACAGGTGTGCGCCACCATACCTGGCCCCAGCACTCTTCGTTTACCAAGGCTAATATCAGCCTTCTACACCCTGAGCATGCCTTTCGGGTCTGCATATGATCCTTGTGACAAAACCCCAGCTGGCATGAGTGCCAGAATCATCGTGGGCAGGCACAATAGTGCAAAGGAGTGCTTCCCTAACCACCTGTGGTGGAAGCAGTGGTTAATTTCCAGTTGTGGATCAGTATTCGTATAAAATCAACATAAATGAATTGCTAGAAAAATGCAAATGTTGTAAGCATACAAAGTGCAAGCCTTGCAAACATATAGGCAAATTACCTAATTTTCCTGTGCCTAAATTTCACCATTGTGCGAGACAGGGCTAATGATAGCCCTGCAGCCTGGGATTTGAGCCAGTGCAGCTGAGCATTCAGCAAGGCTTCTGAGGAGAGCATGTAGTGGAGGGCAGCCTCCATCGGCCTAGCTGTGAGTTGCCCTTTCCAGCTAATGTGCAAGCAAAGTCCGTGTCAGAAGTGCTGCTGAGCACAGGCTGGGGTTAGCAAGTAGCACGGATCAGTGCAGTAGCTGCAAGTCACAGAAGGTGTGTTCCAGCCAGCGTTTAGAGGCCATGACAGCCCCGCTGTAAAGAAGGCTCCCACCTTGTTTTTCTGCCAGTACTCGGGATTGAACCCCGGGCCTTCACACTCACTGCACCCCTGTCCCTTTTTACTGTTTTTTACCTTGAGACAGGATCTTGCTAAGTCACTGTGTAGCTCAGGCTAGTGTTGAATTCAGTCCCATTGCTTCAGCCTCTCTAGTACTAAAATTGCAGACAGTGCCAGCAACCCCAGTTTGGGGAGGTTCCTGGTTTTTTTTTTTGTTTTTTTTTTTAATCTTCCAACAGATAAAAAAATTGAAGCTCATAAAAATCAAGTTGATTGGCTGAAGGATAGTAATTAGAAAGGATGGACTGGATTCCAGGTAGACATGATATATATGAGGCCTTGTTTGCAGCTGCTAGGCCTGAACCTTGAGCCCTGCACCTCCTGGGACCTGTGCCATTGAGCACAGCTAGTTTTGTGCTGGCCTTATAAGTGACCAGGTAGACATCATCATGTACCCTGTGTGGGACAAGGGTCTATCTGACCCCGGAGGAGCTTTTCCTGATCTGTGGCTGTACCTGGAAAAGCAGAGGAGCTCACTGTGGAGATTCTGGGCCATGGGCTAGGCTGAGGAGAGGAGAGGAAACAGTAGCCCTGGGAAATTTTTTAAGTTTTCAGTCAATAAAGGTGAAAAAAAGTCTTAGGAGTTTAACTCTGGTAAAGCAAAAGACAGTGGAGTCAAATAATTGCTTTTGGTTAGTCTTTAATTTGTTATTGGTTTGAGACAGGGTCTTGCTATGTAGTTAAGGCTGGCCTTGAACTCACTGTATTGTCCAGACTGGTTTCAAATTCAAGGTGTCCCTCCTGCCTCAGCCTTCTCAGTGCTGAGCTCATAGGCATGCATCCCTACACCTGGCTAAACCCCATTTTGAACACTGACCACACCAGGTGTGGTGGTACAGGCCTATAATGCCAGCATTCAGGAAGCTGAGGCAGGGGGATCCATAGAAATTGAGGCCAGCCTGCATACCAAGAACCTATCTTAATAAATAAAGAGGTAAGAGTGTAAATCCCAAGGAGGCAAGATGCAAATTGTACCATGTAAATAAGAGCATGTATGGGAAATGTGATTTACAGTATCAAAAACTTTTTGACCAGGCATAGTAAGTAGCACACACCTATGATCCCAGCACTCGGAAGGCTGAAGAAGGATAGTCACTGAGTTCAGTGCCATTCTCAACTACATAGCGAGACCCTGATTCAAAACAAAATAAAACCAAGACATTTGTTTTTCATTTGCACTATTTGCTTTGGGGGGGCAAGGGTCTTTTTGAAATGGGGTTTCATTTTGCAGTTTGGAATGGCTTTAAACTCACTTTGCATCCCAGGCTGGCCTCAAACTCCTAGCGATCCTCCTGCCTCAGCCTCCTGAGCGCTGAGATTATAGATATGCACCCCATCGCCTGGGTGTTCATTTACTTTTTTGACCAGAACACATCATTAAATTTGTATGAGTTTGGACTGCGGAGATAGCTTGGCAGTCTTAGCTCTTGCCTGGCAAACCAAGGTCCTGAGTTCAATCTGGTATCTAGGCCACAGTGGTCCTAAAACCAGGTGTGGTGGCACATGCCTGTAATCCCACCTCTGGGGAGGCCGAGACAGGAGGATCACTGTAAGTTCGAACTGTGTAGTGAGGCCCTATGCGAAGAGAATATAAATGTTTTAAAAATTTGTATGAGTTAAGTATAGGTGTGATGTGGCTTCATTAAATGGCCACCTGGTGGGTCTTAAGGTGAGCACCACAGGGAATGAGGAGGCATTTTGCAGGTGACGTGCTGGGCTCCCACTCCCAGTGTGAGGACTAGGTGTGCCCCCTACCCCCCATCTTCAGTGCAGGCAGGCTGGCTGGGTATTGGCCAGAGAGGCAGGACAGACAGAGCCACTGCCTGGTCTCTTACATCGGTTGGGTCACGTCCCAAATGGAGGGCATTTCCCCTCTCCTGTCTGGACTAATCTCTCCTCCTCCCAGGCTTCTTGCACCTGGGTGGCCTCCGCACTGCCCTTTACAACTACATCTTTGCCAAGAAACACCAGGGCAGCTTCGTCCTGCGGCTGGAGGACACGGATCAGACTCGCCTTGTGCCAGGGGCAGCAGAGAATATCGAGGACATGCTGGAGTGGGCAGGTGAGCCTGCCAGGAGGAGACCCTTCTTGGGGGAGGGAATGGGACAGGACTGTGGCTCTTTTTGTGGGGCTTACCGTGAGAGTTAGGAGTCCTGGCAAAATGGCTGAAGTTTAGCCAGCCGGAGGGGCAGGCACCACAGGAGGAGGTGGCAAGGCTTTTGGAAGCCGAGGTCCAGGGCTGCCTCAGTATTCCTTTTATCTTTTTTAAACAGTGGCAGTGTTTCATATTTATGAAAGATGAAAACAGACAGGTTCTGCAGAGCAAGTTTGGGTTAAGTAGAAGTAGGAAGATGGAGAAAAAAAGTTTTAATGCACCTTTGGCAGAAGGTGGGCTATTGTGAAGAGACAGGATAGCTGGGATTCCTTTCCTTATCTCAGAATCTCGAGTCTGTTCTCTCTGGGGGCCAGACAGAAAACAGCTCCTGCAGACATGGGAGAAGTGAGGCCTTGGTGAACAGGAAGAAGGGGGGCCCACCCAGATGCAGCAGTGCCTCCGAGCTCCAGCCTCATGTCCTGAGAGCACCGGCCCCACTGTGTGGCCTTCTGCTTCCAGAGGAGCCCACAGTCTAGTGTTTTGGTTTCTAGGGTTTTTTTTTTTTTTTTTTCTTAATACTTTCCATTGTTAAATCTGGACTCCCTTTTTTTTTTTTTTAAAGCATACTCTAAGAGCCAGACAAAATGTGTGCAGTCTCCCAAGTCAGTCTTGTAGAATTTTAATCCTGAGAATAGCTAAGCACAGAGATTACCAGGAGATATGGTTTGTGTTTCCTGCATCAGGAGACCCCGATGGGCAGATATGACCAGAGAGGATTAGCAACCCAAAGGAGAGATTCCAGAGTGGTCTAAGATGTAGATGTTCATCTCAGGTGAATTAATTCACTTGACTCACTTCCTAATGAGCAGAACCCCATTTTATTCTGGCTTTTATTACAGGTTTTAGCACACAGTCATCTCAGGTTCATTGCTTGAAGGAATATACCCAAGTAGATAACTCGCAGTGATCCAAGCTTGTTCCAGGTGGTGGGGTGGTGAGCAGAGACCCAGCTCTCAGCCAGCGGGAAAGGCAGATAAACAAGGAATTGATTTCTAAGGTAACAGAGAGTGGTGGCAAAGATTATGGGGAAATAGGTTATGGTCCTGGGGTGAGGAGTGCTTTTCTAGTGCTCCTCAGAGGGCGTGACATTGGCACAGAGACTCAATGAGGCAAGGGGTGACCCTGGGCTTACCTAGGGGAGGCACCTTCAGGGCAGGGGGAGTTGCAACTGCCACTGTCCTGCAGGAAGGAGCGCATCTGAGAGACGTCAGGGAAAACAGTGTGGCCCGAGGACAGTGAACAAGTAGCATGACCAGAGATCTCTGGACAGAGAGACTGCTCTAGGACAAGTTGGGTCTTGTGCAGGGATATCTCAGTTCACCAACTTAATTTCCACAATTCTGGTTGCAAAGGAATTGCAAGCATATACCTGCATTGAATTCTGCAACTGGGAAGAAGTAAATTGACAAATCAAGGTGCTACTATAGGTCACGCAGGCCAGAGGGAGAACTCTGGGCTCCCTGCATGTCAGGCCTGTGCTGGGCATGAAGGCCACAGGGGTGAGAAGGGCCACAGGCCTCCTTTGCTCAGCACTACCGTGCGAGCAGCGCCTGCATCACCTCAGGTGCTCTTCCGTGCCAGCACTTGGGCAGAGCAGGGGCTGGGTGTCCAGATGCCCTGGGGTGGCTGACTTCTGGAGCTGCTTTGTTTGGGAGTCACTTTTTTCTTTTTAAATATAATTCACATACTTTGAAATCCACCACTTTGTATTAAGCAGTTCGGTCATTTTTATTATGGTTACTTTGCTGTACATCTATCACCAATTCCAGAACATTCTCAGGACTCTTTATTTTTATTGATACAGGGTCTCACTATGCAGTTAGGGCTGCCAGCATGGTATGCTATACTGGGAATCGAACTTGGGACCTTGTGCTTGCAAGGCAGGTGCTCATGCCAGCCCCATTCTCAGGACTCTGGAGAAATCCTTTATTGACTAGTAGCTGCTCCCCTCTCGGCCCTTGCCCACCTGGGGTAGCCACCAGTCTACCTTCTGTCCCCATGGCTTTTCCTCTCCTAGGTGTTTCATGCAAATGAGATTGTAAAATGTGTCCTCTGGGACTGTCTTCCTTTTTTTTTTTTTTGTCTTTTTGATACAGGGTCTCACTATGTAGTTCAGGCTGGCCTTAAGCTCACTTTGTAGCTCAGGCTGGTCTCGAACTCACAACAATCCTCCTGCCTCAGCCTCCCAAGTGCTGGGATTACAGGCATGCGCCACCACGCCTGGCCATCTGTCTTCCTTTTCGTACCACAAGGTGTGGCCACCCAGATGGGGGCACGCACACGTGTGCTGTTGCTCAGGTACTTGTCACGTTGGCATGCCAGCTTTTGTTTATCTGCCTTCTCAGGAGTGGGTATTGGGTTGGTATCTCATTTTGGCTTTTAGGAATAAAAAAGCTGTGCCCACTTGAGCAATAGTTTTAGGTGAACATGTTCTCAGTTCTTATAACAGGGTCTCTTTTTTTTGGAGTCACTCTAAATCTTGCCCAGTCTTCCTTCCTCAGCCTCCCACATGCAGAGATTTGGGGCAGGTGCTACCACATCCAGCCTTCTTTTTATTTTCTTCCAGTACTGGGGATTGAACCCAGGTCCTTTACATTTTTTTTATTTATTTATTTGCAGAACCAGGGTTTCCACAAGACCCTTGCGCTTGCCAGGGAAGCACTTATTCCACTGAGCCATCTCCCCAGCCCCCAGGCCCTTTACATTTCATTTTATTTTATTTTATTTTTTGTCTTTTTGAGACAGGGTATCACTATGCAGTTCAGGCTGGCCTCGAGCTCACTTTGAAGCTCAGGCTGGTCTGGAACTCACAACAATCCTCCTGCCTCAGCCTCCTGAGTGCTGGGATTACAGGCATGCACCACCACGCCCGGCTTTACCCTTTACATTTTAAAAGAACCTGGAACCAGCGAGATAGCTCCATGGACTAAGTTCCTGCTTAGGCAAGAACAGGGACCAGGATTCTGTCCCCGATCCCACATGTTGCAGCCAGCTTCACCCACTGAGGCATGCTAAGTGAGTGAACCAGTCCAGGCCTGGTGGCACTGGGGAGACTGAAATTAGGAGGCTCATTAGAGTCCAAGATGTGTAGTGAGACCCTATACCAAATACGTAAGTGAAAAAAAAAAAAGTGAAAGAGTCTCTTTGATGTGTAGTGGTGCATGCTTAAAATGCCAGCACTAGTGAGGCTGACCGAGGCAGGAGGATTTTCATGAGTTTGAGGATTGTTCTGGGCTACACAGTGAGTTGAAGGCCAGCCTGAACTACATAACAAGACCCTGTCTCAAAGTCTAAAACAACAAAAAGAACCCATCTTGTTTCTTTATTTAGATAGGGTCTCCTTACGTGGCTCAGGCTGGCCTTGAACTTGTGGAGTTCCTGCCACGTCGGCCTCCCAAGTGTGAATGACAGGTGTGCACTGCTGTACCCAGCCTTATTAGGTCCAGACTGTACACTGCACAGTGTGCACCTAATGCCTCTTTGGCATGGCTGCCTGTGGACCATTTGACATGACCGTGAGTGATGGATATTATACCTATAATGTTGGGCTATTTGTTTATTTATGGTTCCAGAGATTGAACTCAAGATCTTACACTTGGTAAGCATTTATTCCACTGAGCTGTCTCCCCAGCTGGGTTAAAAACAAAAGCAAAAGCAAAAGCCTAGGCATGGGTGCTCTGTACTTCTGAGGCCTGCCCTTTGATGACCATCTTCCTCTGTGTCCCAGGCATACCCCCTGATGAGAGCCCCCGCCGGGGAGGTCCTGCCGGGCCCTACCAGCAGTCACAGCGGCTAGCGCTCTACACCCAGGCCACAGAAACGCTGCTGAAGACAGGGGCTGCTTACCCCTGCTTCTGCTCACCTCAGCGGCTGGAGCTCCTGAAGAAGGAGGCCCTGAGGAACCATCAGACGCCCCGGTAAGATGCCTCCCAAGTCTGCTGCTGCCTGCTCATTGTGCTGGTCATTTTCGATGATGGTGGCAGCTGGCTTGTCCTGGGCGCTGCCTTGGGCTGACTTTGCCGGTCCCATCCTCCCAGGCTCTCCTTCCGGGCTGCCTGGAGGGAAGCACCTTTGCTCTGCCACATCCTCTGCCCTGGTGTTTGTGCTTTAGAGCCAGATGCCTTCATGCCATTTAGACACGGCCATGAGTGATGGAGGTCACATCAGATGACATCCTGTGTAAGAAAAACAGCCGTGCCTGGGAGTGGGTGCTGTCTACATCCTAGGTGACAAGCAAGGACTGAGTTTCCTTAATATGTGAGCCAGACAGATGCTGGGATGTAGCTCAGCTGCATGAACACTTGCTTGGCGAGCACAAGGTCTCGAGTTTGATCCCTGGTGCTGTTAAAAAAAAAAAAAAAAACAGCTGTGGGTGTCAGGTGCTGTGTCTTAACTGCAGGAATGCACACTCACTGCCCCATTACCTCACACTTTTTGCCTTCTGGTTTGTGTGGACCAGGCACCTGGGCACAGTCCTCCAACCAGGACTGAGAGGGGTCAGGAAAGTTTCCCTTCCTGCAGCCCTTTCTTACCTTCATTTGGGAAGACCTTCCTAGGAACCTTGGCCCTTGCCTGCACCCTAGGTGTAATTTTCTTTGACTGTTGCCCAGGATATGATTCTGTTCTGACCTGAACTGGATCATGGTGTCAGGTGAGGAGACTGCAGGATGACTGTAACTGTAGCAGCCATTGCCCCACTGATTCTAAGCTCTTGGTCATTATTATCAGGGGGGGAGAGGAAGAAGAGCCAGTTTGGCAACAAACCTCAGTGTCTGCCACCCCATTATTTCTCTTAGTTTTTCACACTGCAGCCTCTCCCCAGTGTAGACTGAGGAAGCAGCTTAAGGGCTAAATGATGGCCTGCTGTACCAGCCCCACCCCCAGGGTACACTGGAAGGGTGGGTGAGATTGGGTGTGGTGGCACATGCCTGCAATCCCAGGGCTTGGGAGGCTGAAAACAGGAGAATCACTACAAGTCCTGTCTGTGTAGTGAGACCCTGTAGACCTGTACATTTTTTAAAAAGGGCTAAATGACTTGGGCTCATAGAGCAGTGAAAGGCAAAGATGGGACTCGCATCCAGCAGCACTTCTATTCGCCTTGCTTTCCCTCAGGTATGATAATCGGTGCCGGAACCTGAGCCAGAAGCAGGTGGCCCAGAGGCTGGCCACAGATCCCAGGCCCGCTATCCGCTTCCGCCTGGAGGAAGCTGCACCAGCATTCCAGGACCTGGTGTATGGCTGGAATCAGCATGAGGTGGCCAGCGTGGAGGGCGACCCTGTCATCCTGAAGAGTGACGGCTTCCCCACATACCACCTGGCCTGTGTGGTGGACGACCACCTCATGGGCATCAGCCACGTGCTGCGGGGGTCTGAATGGCTTGCTTCCACCTCCAAACACCTGCTCCTGTACCGGGCACTGGGTTGGCAGCCACCTCACTTTGCCCACCTGCCCCTGCTTCTCAACAGGGATGGCAGCAAACTGTCCAAAAGGCAAGGGGACATTTTCCTGGAACACTTTGCTGCGGCTGGCTTTCTGCCCGATGCCTTGCTTGACATCATCACGAACTGTGGCTCGGGCTTTGCAGGTACCCACTCACCTGAGCGGTCGAGGAGGCGCAGTGGTGCTTTGGTGTGGGCAGAGCTGGCTGTCGGCCCCAGGTTGCTCCCACCAGCCACGAGGTCTTAGGCAGGCTCACTATTCAACAAATGTTTATTGAACCAGACAGCAGGTAGAGTGCTGGACTCTCAACAGTGACAGCTCTGGGCGCAGCCCCTGCCCCAGCCTCGGTGTGGTGGGAGTAAATGGCTACCTCTTCACTGGGATTCACCCAGCTAAGGAGGGCGGGGCTCAGCCCTCCTTAGCTGGGTGAATCCCAGTGAAGCCACACAGTGAGCACAAAGTGCAGCACCTGTGGTTATTGTGCTACACGGTTGTGTACTCTGCTGATAGTATCACTGATGTTACTGTGAATCTAGGTAACCCTTGAGCCTGGCCCAGCACTAAGAGCCCAGACTTGAAGAGTTAAGCTTCAACAGGCTGGCTGTTGCTGGCAGGAATTTCTGAAAGTGAGGCAGAGGTGGTCTCTTCTCATTTCATTAACCTTGAGGGAAAGATGCTTGCTATCTCAACTGTTTGTAAGGAAGTGTGAGGCTCCGAGAGGCTCGGGAACTTGCAGTGCCCCATGGTGGGCGTGTAGAACTGTGGCTCTGCGCCTGGCCCAAAGCTGCTGGCAGCCCTGCAGTTCTCAGATGTGGTGGCACCTTGGAGGGAACTTGTAAGACAGCTGTTCAGACCCTACTCCGAGCCAAGCAGATCAGCATCTCTGAGGCGTTACCAGGCAATAGGCGCACTGTCTTATAGCTTGAGTATTTAGGGTTATGAGAATTGATTTCACCAGAGTGTTTTTAGACTTCCCTGTGGCGATGAGACAGTCCTTTCTGGAAATAAAGGCTTACCTGGGCCCTTGATGGATAAGTAGCTGCAAGTCAGATCCTCTGGGTCAGAGCAGAATGGGAGTCCAGAGCAGTTCTCTTGGCCTTCCTGTGTTTCCAAGTGGCAGAAGCGCTGGACATGGTGGTGCACACCTGTAATTCCAGCACTTGACACTGAAGCAGGGCACTCAGGAGAGGACAGCCTGGGCTATGTAGCAAGTTTTAGAACAGTATGAACTACATAGCAAGATCTCATCTGAGGAAAGACAGAAGTGAACAGAGCATGGCATAGTGGCTCGCAGCTATAATCCAGGCTTCTGGGAAGACTGAGGCAGGGGGGTCCTAAGCTGGAGGTCAGCCGGGTAACCTACCAAGATGGTCCCAAAATTAAAACCGAGAGGGGGTGGAGGATGTGGCTCAGTGGTAGAGCAGGTTCACTCCCCAGGACCAAATGGGGGGGGCACATGATTCTGCCTGCCTTCGTCCCAACACTCAGGAGGCTGCAGTGGTCAGATCCTGAGTCCAAGACCTTGAGACAGCTCGGACATCATCGCTAAACCCTAGTTGCCCATCTCAAAGAAGCAAAAGAAAATGAAGAAGGAGGGAGGGAAGGAGCCGAATGGCTGAGTGGTCCTCACTTGCAGAGAACCAGGTGGGCAGGACCCTGCCAGAGCTGATCACACAGTTCGACCTGACCCGGATCACCTGCCACTCAGCCCTGCTGGACCTGCAGAAGCTCCCCGAGTTCAACAGGTGAGGGCACACTGGGGCAAGGGCCTCAGTGCAATGACAGGTCCTGCAGCAGAAGGGATAGCGGGCCCTGCTGTGACCACAGGTGAGTTTCCTAGGCTCTTCGCCCTCAGTTTCTTGCATATGGGGCTAACAGTAGTTCCTCTCTTGAGTGATTGTTAGGATGTAAAAATTGTATAAAGGTATCTTGCCCAACCTCTCGCCCACAGAAAGTGCCCAGTAAGTGGTAGGGTGTGGTTTATCAGAACCAATATGTTCCTGCCAGCTCTTTAAGGCTTCTGTAGGCGTCAAAGGTAGAGAGGGGCACTGTCATTTAGAGTTACTTCCTGTGCACTTAGCCGACACAGTGAATGAGAGCTGGCCACAGATCCAGTGCATATTTTAGGTACTTGGTATTTCAAAGAGTCTCCACATGTGGTTACAGTTAGGTCACTGCTTCTCTGGCTCAGGGAAGCACCCATCACTCAGAAGGCATGAGTGGTGACGCTGCCCAACAGGTAGACATTCATGGGTAGAAAGCCCATGAATCCAGGGCTTTTGCCCTGAGCTATATCTTTAGCCCTTTTTAAATGTTTTATTTTGAGACAGGGAAGGTCTCAGGGTCCCCAGCACTGGTTTGTTTTTTATTTCAGGGAAGGGTCTACAGGGTGTTCAGGGTCTCACTACTAGATCCTACTCATTGTGATCTGCCTGTTTATAGCCTCCCAAGGGCTAGGATAACAGGTACACGCTACCACACCCAGTCTCAATTGCCTGTCTTAGTGTGCCCTGGGGACACGTCTGGCACAGCAGGCCTGCTTGCAGGTGCTTAATCCTCTGAGTTATTTGGCCAGCCCTACCAGCACTGGTTTGAAGACAGGCTCTTCATAGTGCAGACAAACACATCAACTGCAGCTGTTTTAAGGTTGTCGCTTCCTGTACCTGTGCTGCTCCCATCATACCCACTTGGGGTGTCAGGTGTTTTTTTTTATTTTTTTTTTATTGAAGAACAAATAGCAATGAGACAGTTTCAAGACAAATTAACAGGATCGATTCGACAAATCAATACATTGCAAAATGTTTTCGTAATGTTTCAGTGTCGTACAAGATGCATAGGGTGTCAGTTTTATGATTTTGCCGTTTTCTATGATGAGCCCAAGACATAGGAATTAACTTGCTCAAGTTGATGCAGTCAGCGTGGCTATTGCTTGCATGGGGTATGCACATGAGTTTAAGGTGTGTTCAGTGCAGCTGTGTTCCTCCCTTTCTTAGTATAGAACAAGTGGCAGTTGGGGGACAGTGGAGTGAGGGTAGGGAGACGCTGTGCTCATTTACCTCCCTGAAGCACGTGGTAACCTGAGAGGACGGAGTTGGACTTTCTTATACTGCATGAGCCAGGGAGGGATGGGTTGTCCGCCTGGTGCCTGCAGGCCTAATTCAGCCAAGCTATTACCTCCAGATGTTTCTATGGTCTGACCCCTGCTGTCATTATAACAGAAATAGAAAATGTAGTAACAGACAGTAGTGGCACAGTGATGGTACTTACTACTGGTGTGAAAATAGCAATTAACATTTCTCGTTTACTGGCCGGGAAGATGGCTCAGTGGAATAAGCGCTTACCTGGCAAGCGCAAGGGCCTGAGTTCAATCTCCATTTCCGGGGGGGGGGGGGGGAATTCTCACTTACTATGTCCCAGATCCTAGATCGTGCATGTATTACTTCAGGTGTGGCTATGAGGGTCTACTGATTCTGCTCCTTTGTACTTTCACGTCTATCTGGTAAGGAGGTTCTAGAAAAAGTTTTAGTACTGCTTTCGTGGGTTTTCTGTAATGCCCTTTTAATTTTTTTCTTCCTGGTACTGAAATTGAGCCCAGGGCCTGAGCACTGAGCTACATCCTGGCCCCTTTTTATTTTTCATTTTGGGGGTCTCACCAAGTTATGAGGTTGACCAGACTGGGCTTGAATGTGTAGTCTTTCTTTCTCAACCTGGGCTTACAGGCGTGGTTTAAATTTTTTTTTTTTCTTTTGTTCATTTGTTTCAGCTTTTTTGTCTCTTTGAGACAGGGACTCACTGTGCAGTTCAGGCTGGCCTTAAGCTCACTTTGTAGCTCAGGCTGGTCTCGAACTCACAACAGTCCTCCTGCCTCAGCCTCCTGAGTCCTGGGATTACAGGCCTATGCCACCACGCCCGGCTTTGTTTCAGCTTTTTTGAGACTGGATCTCACTGTGTACTTCAGGCTGGCCTTGAACTCACTGTGGAGCCTAGGCTGGCCTCAAACCTGCAGCAGTCCTACTGCCTCACCCTCCAAGGTCTGTTTTGAGATTACAGCACCCACCTTCATGCCCAGCTCTCACCGTTCTACCCTATGCCATTCTGAAGCCTGTGTCCCAGATAGCTCCCCAGAACTCTCGCCCTGTGCCTTTCTGGTCCTCTTTTCAGACACCCTGCCTGCCTGCAGCTGCAGGACCTGCATTGCAGGCCTCACTCTCAGACCCTGTGAGTCTTGACCTCTGCAGCTTCCCCTGTGGGAGCCACTTCTCATCCTGCCTCACAGTGAGGGTCCCCAGCCACTGGCCAGGCTGCGCACTGGGACCTGCAGAAGCCCGAGCCCGTGAGGTGCGCCTGCACCTCGCTGCCTGTCTGCCTTCTGTGCTAGGGACCGGAGGCCACACACCTCAGGGTGGCCTTGCTGCACGCTTGTCTTCGTCCTCTGGTCTCTGAGCCCACCATGGGGTGAAAAGACAGGCTGAGCCTGGGAAGGCCTAGTTGAGGGTCATAGTCTTAGAGGCTTTGCTGCTTTCAAAGGAATGAATCGGGTGTTGAAAGAATTCTGGAAGGCCGAGGTATGCTGGTCCCAGCAGGCTGAGTCAGAGCATAGTAAGCTGAAGCACGGTCAGACTATATGATGAGACCATATAAAAAAATAAGGACTTTGGATGTGGGGTACAGTGGTGAGTGCCAGTAATCTCGCTATTCAGGAGGCTGGGGCAGGAGGTTGTGAGTTAGAGGCAGGCTAGGCGACCTGCAGGACCCTCCCCTAACTTTTGGTTTCTTCAGTATGTGATTCAGCCAGCCTGGAGCTTGATGTCTGGTCCAGGCTAGCCTCCAGCTTGCAGTGCTCCTGCCTCAGCCTTCTGATTCCTGTGATTGCAAGCATATGCAGCAATACCCAGCTGAGACCCTGTCTCAGGAAAAAAAGCCAGGCATAGTGGCATGTGCTGAAGCAGGAGGGTCACCATGAGTATGAGACTAATCTGGGCTGTTGATGAGTTCAGGGTCATCCTGAACTACATGGTATGACTATCTCAAACAAAATACTGACAGGGAGAATTTACACTGATAAAATCCAGATCTAGGGCTGGCCAGATAGTTCAGTGGACTAAAGTGCCTGTTTAGGCAGAGTACAGGAGCCGGGATTCTATCCCTGGGCCTGCTGTGCGGGTCCTGCTCCTGGGCCCCACTGAGATGGTGATTAAGACTGGCCACGTGGCTCACACCTATAATCCCAGCACTTGGGAGGCTGAAAACAGGAGAATCACTACAAGTTGGCTCTATGTAGTAAGACCCTGTAGATCCTGTCCGAAATACAGAAAAAAGAAAACACCTATCATCTATGAGTCCCTCGTTCAAGCAAGCTTCTCAGATGCTCTCCTTTTGTGCCAAGCTCCACAATTTAGACAGGGCTAGGAGACCACTTTAGGTCCCTGTAGAGGCCAGGCAGATACACATAGGAGGAAACAAGGCAGGTAAGAAACCAGATAGCAGGGGATGGGTGAGCTGGGCGTCTACCGTGTTCCAGCCTGTTGTTGCAACAGAGTACGAGGGCCCTTTGGAACCAGTCTCATCTCCCTTGGGAAACTAGAACTCTTTGCTGTGGAGTCTTCCTAGTTTACAGTACCAGCTACTGCGCTGGGTCAGGTATGGCTCAGCAGTAAGAATGCCTGACATGCACGAGACCCTGGGTTCCGTGCTGCAAAATTAAAATGAAATAAAAAAGGAAAGAAGCAGGCATGGTAGAACATGCCTGTACTCCTAGCTACTTAGAAAGTTGAGGCAGGAGGATGACAAGTTCAAGCCCAGCCTGCAGTTTAGTGAAACACTGTCTTACAAAAGAAAGGGCTGGGTATGTGGCTCAGTGGTAGTGAAGCCATGAATTTAGTCCCCAATACCATGGAAAAGGGAAAGCCAGCTACTATAAAAATACTGGAAACAATGCATGTCTCCATGTTTTGGAGACTCAGGCTATTTATAGTAGTGTTCAGATCCCTTTACTTTTATAAACAAAGCAACTCTTGCTGTGCCATGGGGTAGAGATGACTTACGTAATTTATCCCTTCCCCTGGGGAGGGTGTGAGTGGCCTGGAGGAACCACAGCTGGTAGTGATGCCTGGACTCTGCCACAGGCTGCACCTCCTTCGGCTGGTGGGCAGCGAGACCCAGAGGCACCACCTGGTGGGGAAGCTTCAGGCCTTGGTGGAGGAGGCATTCGGCACCCAGCTGCATGACAAGCATGTCCTTGATCCAGCCTACATGGAAAGGATCATCTTGCTGCGGCAGGTAGGGGCCTGGGGCCCTTGGGAAATCAAGCCATTCCTTCTCCTTTCTAGTTTTGCAGAACCTGTGCCAGGTGCATGCCCTGACTGCCTCCTTCCCTAGGGTCACATCTGCCGCCTGCAGGACTTGATCTCCCCGGCTTACGCTTACCTGTGGACTCGCCCCGCTGTGGGCCGAGCACAGCTGAGCACCATCTCAGAGAAGGTGGACGAGGTCACCAAATGCGTGCTGGGGTAAGCACCTCTGAGCCCTTCCTCTTGCTCTGTCCTGTGACCCCTTACTCCACTCCTCAGCTGTTGGGCTGCACAGTCCCATTGTCACAGAAGTGCTCCCTTGCTTGCTTTTGTACATACAGAAGACAGAGCAGAGGACCCTGTTCTCCTCGGCATGGGTAGTGGGTATAGTGGCTTGCCCCCACATGTGTACATCCCAATGGCCACACTCACCATGTCATTTCCTCTTGCCTGGGTGACTTCACTTTGGCCAAGTTAAATCCCTCTGTGCTCTGATGCCTAATCTAGCTGTAAGGCAGCAATCCTACTAGTTCCTACTATAATAGTAGCAGAGTTCTTTTGATTACAGTGGCAGGAAGCGCAGCTGAGGGTGCTTAGGCAGCTGAGGAGTGATTACTTATGTAATTTCAAAGGCTAGATGTGCCCAGGTGAGGCTAGGTCAGGTTAAGGCCCACACTGCATTACCAAGGCCCAGGTCCTCTCTGCCTCTCCTACCTCTCTGTCCTGTGCTGCCTGTTCTCTTTGCAAAGGCTTTGTATTCAATAGGTATCAGGCAGGGGTCTCTACCAGACTGGAGCAGAAGTGCATTTGTCCTGTGTAGCCATCTGCAGGAGGCAGGGTGGGAGTGGACAACTTCCCCCTTGTCTTAATAGGTCCTGCACCTCTGCATGTTCCTCTTGTCCATGTGGTCCACAGCAACTCATGGACAGGCCTTAATTCAGCTAGAGGAGAGAGCAGGAGACTTCTTCTCCAGACCTTACTTAGGCCAGGCATGATTGTACATGTCTATATTCCTAGCACTTGGGAGGCTGAGGCAGGAAGATCGTTGCGAGTTTGAGACCAGCTTGGGCTACAAAGTGAACTTAAGACCAACCTAAACTACATAGCAAGACCCTGTCTCAAAAGACAAAAAAAAAAGGAAACAAAACAACAATCACCCTACTGAGAAGCTACACATACCATTCCTGCCCATGTTCTGCGGGATAGAACTATGGTTTATGGCCACATCGAACACTGTAGCTTTAAAATTTGCCAGGCATGTACCAAGCTAAATATTTTATTACTGTATAAGAAAAGCAGAGCCAGGGTTGGTGGTGTGCACCTGTAATCCCAGCACTTGGGAGGCTGAAGCCAGCTCAGTTTATGTAGTGAGTTCAAGGCCAGCCTGAACTACATAGGGAAACCCTGTCTCAAAAAACAAAACAAAACAAACAAACAAACAAAAAAATATATATATGGGGGGTGTATTTCGTGGCAACCTAATCAAGTAATTATTGTCATTTCCCTTGTATTTACAGATTTAAAAAAAATAAGTGATGGAAAGGTTTAAGTAATTTACCCAAAGTAGTACAACTGGGCCAGGGAGTTAGCTCAGTAGAATAAGTGCTTGCCTGGCAATCACAGGTCCTGAGTTCAATCCCTGGTACCACAAGAAAAAAAAAAAAAGTTGTTGCTAAAAAAAGCCAGGGAGATAGCTCAGTGGCATATGCATCCACCTAGCAAGTACAAGGTCCTGAGTTCAATCCCTGGTACAAAAAACAAAAAGAAGAAACGAATCAACTGTAGTAATACAACTAAGAACTTGAGAACTTGGAGAAACGGATTTAAACCCAGCCAGATTTGGTCTAATGATCATATATCTATCTTTTTTTTTTTTTTTTTTTTTTTTTTTTGTACATAAAGTAACTGGACATTGCCTGATAGCTAAAACCTTTCAATGTATTATTATATAAATACTTTTGAACAGATAAAAAATACATGCACATAGCAAAATAACCCAAATGGTGTAAATGTGTTTGTAGGAAAATTTGTCCTCCCTCCCCCAGCCTTGTCGAGAGAAGCAGCACTTAGCACTTTGCTATGTGAGATGTCTGCATGTTCAAGGGGATGTGTGTGAAGCTCTGAGCTTACAATTCTCAGTTTTTTTGTTGCATCTTTATGTATTTAGTATAGACAGGTATACAGGGTCTACAGGTGTCACTACACAGATCGGACTCAGTGGTTCTCCTGCTTTCAGTCTCCCAAATGCTGCGATTACAGGTGCACCCCTGTAATCCCAGCACCACCACGCCCAGACTCAGTCACAATCTCAGTGTGCCTGGGAGGCGGGGCCGGCACAGCAGGCCTGGGATTGAACCCTGGCTGCTGCACTTTTCCTAAGCAGGGGCTTTTAGTCTTTTGAGCTGTCTGACCGGTCCCTACACTTTCAGTTATAAATATAACATTTTTTATTATTAATAATAATTTAAACATTTTAGGCCTCAGCTTAAAATTTAGGTATTATGGAGGGTGGCATGTATTTTAGAAGTCCTTTTATAATCCTTTTCTCCTATCTTCCCAGTTCAGAACTACTACTCTTAATTATATCTACATAATCCTCTTATGCTCCTGTTTTTTTTTTACCCCAAAGGTACAGTATAGTAATACCATTCTGTTTGGGTATTTTTCCACTTAACAAAATAATTTTTTTTTTTTAAGAGATGGGGTCTCTCACTGTTTTCCAGCCTGGCTGCAAACTAGGTTTATTCTGTCTTCCTCAGTCCCCTAAATACCTGCAAATGATATGTCCAGTACTTGGGGAGGGTCCTGTTTCTTTTCTGTAGCTAAATGTCTTACACGACTGTACCACAAAGTAGTTGACTCTTCCCTTCTTGTTGGTAGTTTTGTGTTTGTTGCAAACATTGCCATCACAGATAGTGCTGCACTGAGTTGGACAGCCTGGCGTCGACATTGAGCGTGTTGGCAAGCCTGTCTCCAGGTGCATTCTCAAAAGCTGTTGTTATTAATAATACTCTCAATGTAGGCCATGCCACAGTGGGCCATCAGTTTTAATTCACCATGGCTTGGCGTCCTCCCTGCAATTAGGTGAGGTTTCAGAAACCCTGGGCCTCCCATTCACGTCAGGAAAGCCCACTTAATGTTCAGAAGCTGCCCAATCACTAGAAGTCCCTTCTGTGCCCTGGCCAGGCCCTGGGCCTGCTCTTGCGTGCTGTGAGCTGCCATCAGTGGCCGCCTGGGGCCTGTCATTCTTTGATTAGTTCTTTGGCAGCCTGCTTCCCAGCAGTGACATTAGAGCTCAGAGAACTGGGCTTAGAAGTGACTTGGGAACAGCCTTTCAGTACACACAGATCCCTCATCAACTGCTGGAAAGTTGGTGGCTGAGCTTCCATTTCCAATAAAAGTGACCGTTTTTTCTGTGGCCTGAATGTTTTTGTCTCCCAGACTAGTTATAGAAATCCTGACCCAGCCGGGCGTGGTGGCGCAGGCCTGTAATCCCAGCACTCGAGAGGCTGAGGCAGGAGGATTGTTGTGAGTTCAAGACCAGCCTGAGCTACAGAGTGAGCTTAAGGCCAGCCTGAACTGCATAGTGAGACCCTGTCTCAAAAAGACAAAAAAAAAAAAAGAAATCCTGACCCCTCAGAGTGATGGTTTTAGAAGATGGCTGTTGACAGCCAGTGAGCTGATGCCCACATAGGAGACCCCAGAGAGAAACCTTGCTCTGTCTGCCTTGTAAGGACACAGACAGAGAAGGGCCCCACAAGTCCGCGCCTGCAGACCGGGGATGGCTGTGACCCTCATCTTGGACTTGTGTCTCCCAAGCTGGGAGAAATAACTGCCGTGTGTGCCGTCCAGTCTACCGTACTTGGTTACAGCAGCTCCACTGAATAAAATGGTCATCGACCGGGCCATGTGCTCACTGCCTCTGAGATCCAGGGGCTGAAATACTAAGAATACAGGATGTAGCATGGGAAAAATGGCTGTGTGGACCTATTGGAGCAGGCAGTGTCA
>PVKA01034562.1:0-23349 GCA_004027165.1 Ctenomys sociabilis
TGCTTACCTGCAAGTACGTACCAAATTCCCAACGCGATCCTGGCTCAGCAAGAAGTTCCCCGTACGGGCCACCAAGTAGTGTCCGGCGCTGCTCCCGTCCCGCGGAAGAAGACACTTAGACACTCTGAAGCGGGTTCAACAAGCCTTTATGGATCGGGATGCAAGCCTCTACATGCGTCCGCTAGCAGCGGCGTCCAACATGCAAGCAACAACGGATTTCCTGGTATAGCAGACTATATAGATTTTACAGACCAATCACAATCATACACATGTTCAGATGTCATTGGTAGGATCATAAAAACGGCGGGCTTTTCCCTGGATAGGAGGAGCCCAGGCACGGCAACAAGAACCAGAAGCCGGATGTAAGTGCCATCTTGGCAGACACGATGGGCGGGGGAGCGAGGAGCGGTCGCCATCTTGGAATGGCTCCCGACATATATATATATATCGAACAAATAAAAATCTTGAAAATTGCCTGATGAAAAATAAAATAACCATTGGCTTTTAATGGCTTCTCCTGATTACCAGTGCTAGAAAAGACAAAAATCTCATCCAAACAGGTGATTAAACCAGGCACAAACCTTTACCAAATTAGACCCACTCATAGAAATATACTATCCACCCACATTTTCCATTAAAAGCTTTTATTTGTTTTAATCTTTGAATCTCTGAGACCCATTTGATCACAATATGTTAAAAACCTTGTTTTTTACACCATGATATCATATGTTTGTCTGGCACTAATTTATAGGATGAGGAGGAGGACACAGAAAGATCTCAGTGCCTGCAGGACATGTGAAGCCACTGGGTAGAAATAGGAGAGGGAGGAAAAATATTCAGTTCCACAGGGATCACTCATCATCAGTCCCACTTGCTTCTGACTGGTCATTTTCATCCTGTTCTTCGTCACTGTCAAAGTTGCTCACCCCTGGCTTTGCTCTCCCTCAATTTGGCCTTTTCTTGCCTTTTCCTTTGTCCCACCCTTTCTCATCTCTCTTATTGAGCTTGATTTTCACCTTAACAGATTTTTCCCCAGACTCAGACTCCTCTTCATCGTCCTCCTCCTCTTCCTCAGTGCTTTCCTCCTCACTTTCTTCCTCTATGGCAATTTTCTGCCACACACTCTTAAACATCAACTGTAAGATGATGGAGTCTTTGTAGATCTGGGATCCCTCCAAGTTGAACATCTAAGCATTGTGACACAGAAGCATGACATCTTTCTCCAGGTCGCCCAGGCTCCGGTACTTATTACGAATTCTTTCCTTATTTTTTTGAAATCCACTGGCTTCCTAATTAATTCATAGTATTCTGGTAACTCTTTCCTGGAAGGTAACTGAATGAAGACCACTGAGCTGCCGCCCTGAACCATCTTTGTAGTTGATCACAGTATCAGTGATAGCATTCATCTGTTTTGTCATTTTGGGGGGATTTGGTGACAGCTTCTCAACTGGAGGGCAGCCTTTTCTCTTCTTAGCTTTTTCTACATCTTCCTTTCCAGGATCTTTTTCCGCATTTCTTAGTCTTTTTCTCTTCTTAAACTGTACTTCCTCTTCCATTTCTTCCAAATTGCAGTCTTCAATGGCCCCATAGTTTGCCTCTAACATAGTTCATGAGCAACAGGCCTCAGGGCTCGAACCTCCTCCATTAAGTCCCTGCTTAGTCTTAATGACCCTCAGTAATTTTTACAAATCCCTTTTCTAATGCATTTTTTTTTACTTAGAGATTAAAACTTTGTAACAGCATTTGATGTTTCTATGTCAGGGAAGATAGAATGGGAAATGTTTTTGAAGAAATCAAACATTTCATCATATAAAGATAAAACTTAGATAGGTTATCCCGAATCACACTGGTAACTACTTTCTTTAAAAAGCCTTAGGAGGGCTGGGAAATAGCTATGTGGGCTAAGAGCCTGCCTGGCAAGCACAAGGACCCAGGTTTGATCCCTGCCACTGCATGCCATGCCAGCCCCAAAATGGCATGGTGGCACATGCCTATAATCCCAGTGCTGGGGAAGCTGAGACAGGAGGATCACTATGAATCTAAGCTGTGTAGTGAGACCCTGTACCAAATAAATAAGTAAATAAACAATTAAAAGCCTTAGTAAAAGCCGGGCATGGTGGCGCATGCCTGTAATCCCAGCACTCGGGAGGCTGAGGCAGGAGGATTGTTGTGAGTTCGAGACCAGCCTGAGCTACAAAGTGAGCTTAAGGCCAGCCTGAACTGCATAGTGAGACCCTGTCTCAAAAAGACAAAAAAAAAAAAAAAAAAAAAAAAGCCTTAGTAAAATGACTTTGTTGCCTCATTAAAAAAAAAAAAAAAAAACAATGTGAAGGCAGACAGAAACCATCAAGGACCTCACACACCTAACTCATTGTATGTGTATTAGCACAGTGTTCCAAAATCTGTCAGCACCTGTAATTCCACCTGACAGATCTTTCCAACAAGTGGCACTTCTTTTGCCAATGTCCATAGCTGATCCTGAACATTTGAAATGTATGTCCTTGGTGAGCAGCACAAGCAGTCACTGATAAAAGTTGGTAAATGCACCTGGGCACAGTGGGCATCCCAACAGTACTAACTACTTGGGAGGCTTCAGTGGGACAATCCCTTGAAGTTAGTACTTCAAAACCAAAATGGACAACATAGAGAGGCCCCATGTGAGGAAGAAAGAGTTGATAAACCCAAAGCTATTCTGCAATCCCCATCTCTACTGTATCAGGCTGGATCTGCATGACCCATACAACATAGCAGAAGTGATGGCGTGACATTTCTGAGGCTACACAGTGAAAGGTAATTCATTCTAAATCTATTTTTCTTGCTCACTCTCTCTCTCTCTCTCTCTCTCTCTCTCTCTTGCTCTTCTCCTTCCTTTCTACCTTCTGTCCCTCTCCCTGTTTTTCTCTCTCCCCCTCCCTTCCTCCTTCTGTCCTCCTCCCTTTCTGCTTTCCTCCCTCCCACCTCCCTCCTTCTTTTCCTTCCTCTCTAGTTTACTTTCTCTCTGAAAAGCCAGCCAACCCATCCTAAAGATGCTCCTATGATAAGGAGCCAAGGCCTACAGCTATGTGAGTGACTCTCTAAGGATGTCCACTCCCCCATTCTACCAAAACCTTCAAGTGATTTCAACTTGACCAAAACTTCATAAAATGACTCTGAGCTGGGCAGGGACATAGCTTTTCATTAGAACATATGCTTTGCATGTGGTGGGCACTAGCCTGAATCCTCAGCAATCCCCTCCAAAAAATGTTTTGAGTCAAAATTATCCAGCTGAACTGTTCCCAAATTCCTAACTCACACAAGCTATGACATAATAAATATGAATTGACCACATAGTTATTTAGCCATTATGTTTAGGTTAACATCTTTTGCAGCAATAGATAACAGAGTGGACAGTAGCCTAATGTTCACATCCCTCTCAAAGGAAAACCAAACTTGTCTTCCACTGGCTTCAGAGCTCTCTAACAGAACTAAGTTTCAGTTGTCCACAGGGGTAACATTCTTGATAATGCACACTTACTTGGCTTTCTTCCTTTCTCCACCTCATATCCCCACTCTCCTACCAATGTTGCCTAGGCTTACCTCTCAACAGCCTATACTCACACACATCTTGAGGTTTGTATTTGGGATCCTCAACTAAGACATTGTCCCAGTCAGCTTTATTTTAATTGGAATTTATAATTAGAGAGAAAAACTAGAGACAGAGATCATAAGTTAACAAGAGACAGATAGAGGGGATACTGTAATTCATATCCATGTTTTCTCAAAGCTTAGATATTTTTGCAAAATATGATTATTCTGTAAACTTGTTTGTGTACCCTGTTCTTCTTGATTCATTATTATATCACAAGCAGTTATTACAACAGATTTTTATACAGTTTTAACATCTTTTGCACAGTACATTGAATTATAAGATATGATTCCAGGGGCCAGGGAGATGGTTCAGTGGAATAAGTGCTTCCCTGGCAAGTGCAAGGGCCTGAGTTCAATCCCCTGTCCCACAAAAAAAAAAAAAAAAAAAAAAAAGATATGATTCCAAGGTTCCATATTCAATCCATAGGACCTTGCATGTAATTAAATATCACTCTGATGTTTATACTGTGTCAAATGGCATAGGTGAACGGACATATCTAAACAAGCCTTTGCATTGGCCAACTTTCCTATTGCTAGGAAAATGACACCTGCAACATATAAAGAGAAAGCTTTCTATTCTGGCTCACTGCTCCAGAGGTCTCCATCCACAGCTGGCTGGCTCTAAGGTGCAACGTAATGGTCAAATGGCATGGCAAAATAAATTGGAGAAGCAGAGAGAAGGGAAAGAGTCCAGAGGAGCAGCATGTCAGAATCAAATAACATTCCCCAAGGCCAAGCCCCCACTGACCTACTTTCTCCACCTATGCCCCCACTCCTAATAACCATTCTGTCATTAGGTTAGTTCCCTGGCAATCCAATCACCTCTCCAGCAATGTCCTTAACCAGTCAAGTTGGCCATTAAGATGAACTAACACAGTCTCACCTACTGAGACCTGGAAGCACATGTATTTTATCTGGTGAAAAAGACAAAGCCAGGAAGATTCTAATGTGAGAAGGATTTGATGTGCAGTTGCTAATTTAAATATTTGTTACATAGTTGTAACAAATGCAGGAAAAGAATCTTCAGTCTTCTAGTTACAAAGAACATCGTTCTGATAGTAACTGGAATGAACTGGGAAAAGGCACTGAACTCCACTTTAGAACTCAGAACTCGGCTAGCCAACCAATGTAAGTCTTGTGATATCCCAAGCATAGGATGCAGCTGAACAAAAGTGGATTTATGACCCACAGAACTGTGAGCTAGTAGATGGACATTGGGATAAATTTTTTAAGTAACAAGAAAAATGAATTCAGCTTTCAAATATTCTATGAATCATAACATAATATTATGGCTCATATTTGCACTAATGAATAATGTTACTAACATACCATGCTCACTAAGTCCAAAGTCCCTAATCTCATTCCTAGCCTGCATTGCCTTAAATGAGAGCTCAAACATAGAACTATCAGGTGAAGGCAATATGAACATTTAATGATCCATAAATGGACTTGATCCATAAGTCCATTCAATCTATATCCATTCAAATTACATTTAAGAGGTAATTCTATAAATTTGAATGAAAAATCACTATCTCATGAAAGAAAATTTTCATATTTGATTCAAAAACAATTGAAGTGTGTTAACTTGAAATAGCTTTTGGTGTTAATACTGAAATAACTTAGAGTCTGAGATTTTTTCTATGTATTGTACAGGTTCTCACTTCATAGCTTAGACTCATTGTGATCCTCCTGTTTTCAGCCTCTCCAGTGCTGGGATTACAGGTGTGAACCACCATACCAAGTTTTTGAGCCAGCTCGGCATGGTGCTGTCATGGAATGTGGTACCAGGGATCAAACTTGGGCCCTTGCACTTGCCAAGCAGGTGCATAGATTACCGAGCTATCTCCCCAGCCCAGAAGTTTGAGATTCTATGTTCTAGTCAGCTTTATCTTATGTGGAAACAACCACAACAATCCTTTGTTCTTTAAAGCTAGATGAGACATAGTTGTAACAAATGCCACTGAAAGATTTGAAAATGATGTTAAGGGAATGACAAAGCAAGAAAGAAAATTCTTAGAGTTGACTTTTGATATTTTCCATCCCTGATGCCATTGACTATTCCTTGTCATAGGAGTTCCAGTGGCTCTTCTTTATCACCCTGTACTTCCCTTTTTCACTTACATTCTCTCTTCTTTTCCAGTCATTTGTAAGACCTCTTGATTATGCTCATAACCCCCACATAAAAAGCCCCTGAAATTTATCTCTGGCCTGCTACATAAACCTCCAAAACATATTATTTATATTTATGTATTTATTTCTCAAAATATACATAATGAAAATAAGCTTACCTAACTAATAAGTACATTTAACATCTCATTTTTTCTTGTATTTGTGTGTGTGTGTGTGTGTGTACACATGTAGTTTTATTGTAACAAAGCAACTTGTACACTTTGAAAGTTTAAAACTGCGCATCACCTTTTCCTTTCCAGTGAAAACAAAAAAAAGAATTTAAAAATAAACCAACAAAATTACAAGAGTGTCAATTCCAAATAAGACCCTACAGGTTCTGCTGATTCTCCCATTGAGTGGCAGGGCTCAAGTCATCATTAGGAGAGAATTTTATTTTAAGTGTCATCTTAAACTGCAAGGATGTCTGTTAACATCACAAACATGCCAAAGGAGAAGCCATGTTGTCAAATGCCCACTTAACCCACCCAAACATCTCAAACCCACCCTTTGCTGACCTTCTATACCCCTTTTTTTTTAATTTTTTAAATTGTTTTTTAAACAAGAGAAAGTAGACAGGTACATGTTGGTAAATGCGAACTGTCCATATTCACATAGAGACACAGTGTACTCTGAGCCCAATATACAGAGAGGAGGAAGAAAGCTAGAATTCTATGCACTGCTACACAGGGGCCGAGCACCCTCCAGCTTCCAGCAGAGCGAAGAGCACAAGGCAGAGTTTTCTTTATTCCCACAGAGCACGGTGGTGGTGATTCCAAAAAGTTTGTGGAGACAGGAGGGAATCAAAATGAATTGAGAACAGAAGGCTGTGGAGATCCTTGTCCCACTGTATTCTGCCAGGTTTCTCCCCACAAAGTCGAGAACCACGGTGTTTGAGAAAAGAGACCTTACAATCAGGGCGACTGAGCACAAGGGGGGAAAAAAGACTGCAACTTGCTCCCAGGGACTGGAGAAAATAAAAAAATTTTAAAAGGAAAAATAAGAAGGTTGGAATCCTTCAGTATTCAGTTAGTCGTCTTCTCCTTCGTCCTCCTCTCCCTCCTCGTCCTCTTCGTCATCTTCATCCTCCTCGCCCTCGTCCTCATCACCCTCCTCGTCGATGTCCTCCAGCCCTTCCTCCTCCTCCTCGTCCTCATCCTCTCCCCCTCAGCCTCCTTGTCATCCATGTCGGGAACCAGGTAGTACTGCAGTGGGTTGGGCCAAATGTCATCCTTGATGACTTCTAGCTCATCTGCACCTGCATCTGAGTGATCAGTGAACCAGGTAAAGAAGCTGTCGGGCTCTTCGTGCTGCCTCTTCCTACTGGCTTTATTCTGCGTTTGACTTGAACGTTTCGTCAAATCCTTTCCAGATTTCCATTTGATTTCAGTGGACTTTGAAGATGGATCACCACTTTCATTCAGATGAAATTCTTTGCAAAAAACTTTATTTTCGAAGTAAGGATTTTCATCAAAATAAAAATCTATTCTGTAACCTGGTTTGATATCATCAAATTCTGTCACTTCAGCTCTGGTCAAATAATGCAAAGCTTCCTCGTCTTCTTCCCCCAAGCAGCGCGGATACCTGTGGATGGTCAACAAATGTTGTTACCCAAAAATTTGGGATTTTGGCGATCAATTCTGAAAAAATGGTTGGCGGAGTTTGTTATATTTCTGTTCTACTTTCAATATTTCCTCACTGGCTTGTTCATTAAGTCTATTTCATTTTGTACTTCATCGATATGTTCAATTGCTTCTTGTTGCTCTTTTCTTGAGGTCTTGTCGGCCCTGTCGTGGTTGGAGTTGAGCTCCTTTTTACTGACTTTGGCCGCCCGCGCCGACATGGTGCTGCTCCGTGGTGGGGGAAGCGGGGAGCGGGAGCGAGGGGAAGGCGAAGGGGGCGGGCGGGCGGGCGGGCGGCTCAGCTCCCTCACTCACACTCCGCGATCCAGCTCGCTGCTCTCTCTCCTTTGTATTTTATTTTAAAGAGAAAAAAATAAAAAAAAAAAACAAGTGAGAACAAAAGTCACAATATTAATACATTGTGTCTTTGTAGTATTCACAGTATAAGATATCAGCATATCTTATGCAAATAGTATACAAACCTTTCTTTTTGATGAATTAAGAGAAACTAGTTGTATAGCTATCTTAACTATCTTGTAACACCTTATTTTAAAATTCTCTCATTTAGGGCTGGCTAGATAGCTCAGCAGACTAAGCACCTGCTTTGGCAAGCAAAGGGACTAGGTTTCAGTCCCCAGTCCTGCAATGCCACACCAGCCCCTCCCCTGGGAGTGCTGAGCCAGCAACAGAGTCCAGGTGTGATGACAAACCCTGCAATCCCAGCACTTGGAAGGCTGTAAACAGGAGGATCACTATGAGTTGGAGCTGGGTTGTGAGACCCTGCACCATATACATAAATGAAAAATATAAATAAATAAAATTCTTTCATTTAGATTTTTTAAATTCAGTATTTCTTCAAATAAAATGAGTCTCACCAAAGTGATTTGTCAGGAGCAAAGAACCTGCCCCATAGACAAACGCCATTTTGTAGAATTACATCCCAAAATACAAAGAGTTTTCAGGATTTCAATTTCCACAAATAAAAAGTAGAGAAATGCCAGTACCACGTCCTCTGCCACACAACACTGAGTGAAAGTTTAAGAAACAACATTTACATATAGCTGTCTATGTGCAGAGTCACACATTTTACAGAATCAAAACTAACAGCAATCCAATGAGACAGGCAGCATTATTTTCATTTTATAGATAAGAAAACTGAACCAAAAAAATGCTAAATGGACTTGCTGAAGCCCACTCAAGTGGAAAGTGGCAAGCTCAGATCTTGGTAGTTTTTTTTTTTTTTTTAAGTCCCCAGTCTCATCTCACAGCAGACATACACCCAGGAAACATCATTCTCCCCTGTTGTGACCCTACTTGAATTTTGATGTGGCTGAGAAGGCATCCTAGTCACTGTGTCTACCATAGCACAGAGGTAAGAGGCAGAGTCTTCGGTCTGGAGCTCCCTCAGAAGCAGGTAACTATACCCATCAGAGCGACGAAGGAAAGCAGAAAAGCGACCTTTGTTCTGCAAACCATCCAGAACAATGTAAGAGACAAATACAGGTGCTCCACCGTCGTGTTGCTGGTACCAGTGCAGCCCATTGAATCCAGATGTCTGGAACGTGCAGTTGACCTGAACAGAGGCTCCTTCCATAGCCATCAACCCGGGAGGCTGCTCAACACTTTGTCCTGCGACACCTGTGAAAGGATACATGACCGTTACCTGAAGTTACAGCACCACTAAAAATTCCTTCCATGTAGTCACAGGAAAACTGCCCTAATGAGGAAGCTGCTGAGAAACACAGTGGTTGGTGCCTCTTGAGCAAAATCTACTAGGAATGATTTTTGTAACTTTGTTACAAAAGTTAGAAGTTGTGATCATTTAGCTGGAAAAAAAATATTTTGAAAACTCTGGGCAGCATTTCCTAATAAGTTGAGAATTACCTCCCACCAGCAATGAAACACAAAGAAGGGAAAATCTCCACATCTGTTGCAGGGCGCCACCAGCTGAGCACTGCTTCCTGGCTCCTGAGACACTGGCCTCTCAGAAGGCAAACCTTTCCGTAGGTGGGGGAGGGAGGCTGAGTCTGGATGAAGCTCACAGGGACACAGGGGAGGAGCTCCTCCCTTGTGGGATGACCTCAAGTCTCTACAGGAGTAGTCTGGGGTTCTTAGAGGGCTCCCATCCTGAGAACGCTTTCTACTGACTTCTCCACAGCTATTAATCCAATAGTTCTGGTGAAGATCGCATGATAGGATCCAATGCAGAGAATAAAGAAGTCACATGAGAGCATAAAGTAAAACCAGTCTCCTCATAGTAAGTGTTGGGTTTGGTTTTGTTTTTTGGACAGGGTCTTGCTATATAGTTCAAGCTGGCCTTGAAGCCCTTATGCAGTACATGCTGGCCTCAAACATGCCACAATCCTCCTGAGTTTGCATCCTGAGTGCTGGGATGACAGGGGTGCACCGCCACACTTGGGTTTTTTTAAGCTTTTTGTTTGCTTGCTTGCTTGCTTGCTTGCTTGCTTTGGTTTTTGCTTTTGGTTTTTGGCTTTTCAAGATAGAGACTGACTTTGCACTTCAGGCTGGCCTAAAATTCACTATCCCAGACTGACCTCAAACTTGTAGTCCTCCTGGCTCAGCCTCCTGAGTGCTGGAATTACAGCTGTGTCTGGTTCCTCATACTAAGTGTTTCTTACATAAAAAGAAAATATTCTAAGAGAAAAGAGATGCAGTTGTCAATGGGTTGCATATACACTGGTGTGTCTATGTTGTTTTTATTGTCATAATCATTATTTGCAACAATAAGAAACAGAGGGGCCAGGGAGATAGCTCAGTAGAACAAGCGCTTGGCTGGCAAGCACAAGATCCTAAGTTCAATTTCTGAAATGGCAAAAAAAAAGAAACAGATAGTTTTTCAATTGTATTTCTCTCCAAAAAGAAAGTCAGTTACTAATTAAAAGGCCAAAATAAATATATGCCTGTACAAAAATATAATCTGCCAAGAAATATACATCCTTCAGAAAAAGAAAAATAGTATAATGTTTTTTCCCACAGAGGGTGTTATTCTTGTATGAGGGGCCACGGACACTGCCAGCCCTGAGAGAAGAAAATGAAAAAATGTATGCAGCATTCTCAGTGACCAGGGCTGCCCAAGCAGCAGTTCACTGTCCTAATAAATATCTGGAAGCTCATGGCTACCACTTCGAGCTCCTCTTACAATTGCAGGGACCAAAGGTAACTTGTATTAATCTCACGATGTCTGCACAAATTTAGTATTAAAATATTTATGCAACTTTTTATTTTCCCGAAGTGTATATATAGTTTTGCAGAATATGCATATGGGGACAGAGAGACATGAAGAAACTAAAAAATAAAAGAAATCATTAGCATCAATTGCTTCAGAGGGTTGGAATTAAAAAAGAGTGGTAAAAAAATAAGATTTTTTATACATCTATGTTTTGTTTGACAGAACTTGAAATGCCTTTGTGTAACAAAATGAGAAGTTGAAAGAAATAAAGATTATATGAATATAAGTTTCTTGATTTTGTTGGTAGAGTGAACTATTATGTGACTGATCTGTAAATTCTTCATTTTTATTTTGGACAATTTTTAATTGTTATATTCGTTTAAGGTTGTAAACTATTTACAAAATTTAAAAAAAAAATAGAGATAGAAAGAAAAGAAGAACACTAGACTAGAAAATGATTGAACAGGAGAGAAAAGCAAAAGCTATATTTCAAACTATTTTCCAAGTCTTAAAAAATGAAATTAACTTTTTGACACATAGTTTTCTAAAATTAATGCTTTCATATGGTTTATTACAGTAATTTATATCCCTCATAAGCCTCCAGACATTTCTATTTTCTCCAAGTCCTAAAATAGAGAATTTTAATAAAGATGATACTGTCACCTTGTGGCTAGATGTAACATTGCAACTTTACACACACACACACACACACACACACACACACACACATCACTTTCTTCCTCAGTAAGTTAAAATTAAAAGAAACCTTAGAAATCATACAAAAAAAAAGAAATCATCCAATTTTCATCTAGTTCAAGGGGTATTCTAAAGTTTATATCACAGTCCAGGTTCCATTTGCTCTATTTCTAGCCAAATCTCCAGTGTTGCTTGGTTAATACTATCTTTAGTACAATAAGTAAGTGGATTTTCAAGGCTATTACCCTGGCATATGCTATCTGAACTTGAAGATGCATATGAAAATCAGCTTGATAGCAAATGTACTCAGGCAACTTTAAATAAAGGTTCATATTTGAAACTATGGCCTTTTTTCTTTCCTTGTTGGATTATTACCTATTAACTCATTCAGAAAGATACATAGAGAACCCACTATGCACCAGGCACTCTTCTAGTAGTGCTAGAGATTCCACAGTAAGCATGATTCCTTCTTCTCATGGGGCCTACATTTCATCACAAGGGAACAATAAACAAGTAAGTAAATGTAAGTTGATGTTAAACACTACCAACAAGAATAAAATAGAAAAGGGGGAAATCAAGAAAGACTTCACTGATAAGGGGACGCCTACACAGACACCTGGAGGACATGGTAGAGAAATCTCAATGAGTATTGAGGAGTGATGGAGAACTCTTAACACTTCTAAGAAATTAGAGGTCATCCAAAACTATGCTGATGGGCTAGGGATATAGCTCAGTGGCACAAGTGCCCAGTTGGTAAGTGCAACATCCTGTGTTCAATTCACAGTACCAAAAAAAAAAGACCCTGGGCTGGGGAGATAGCTCAGCAGTCTAAGCATCTGCCTGGAAAGTACAAAGACTTCTGTTCAATCCCTGGTACTGCATGCTGTGCCAAACCCTTCCTGGACCCACCAAGCTGGCCACCGAAGCCAAGCATGGTGGCACACACCTGTAATCCCAGCATTGGGGAGGCTGAGACAGGAGGATCACTATGAATCCAAGCTGTGTAGCAAGACCCTACACCAAACATATAAATTTATCTTTTTTTATCTTTTTTGAGACAGGTTCTCACTATGCAGTTCAGGCTGGCCTTAAGCTCACTTTGTAGCTCAGGATGGTCTTGAACTCACAACAATCCTCCTGCCTCAGCCTCCCCAGTGCTGGGATTACAGACATGCGCCACCATGCCCGGCTCAAACATATAAATTTAAAAGCAAAAATCTACACTGACAAGATTATTCCCTAGAGCTCCCTTTCCAAGGATCACTAGAAATGTTGCATTCTGTCTCTCAAAATAAAATAATGAGGATTGAGGAAGGGAGATTCTCATCAGGGAGTCATTTTGGAGTAAGATTTCCCTTGAGCTTAGATTTTTTTCTTCAAGTCTCTTGACAGTGTTGTTTATTTTTTCCTCTTAATCAGAGCTAAAGAAGTAACACCTGGTAAAAATTGTGAAAAAATATGACTCGAAATAAATAGAACTGATGCTCATCAAAGAGCCCTGCAAGGCATAGAGTTGCTCTCAGAAAACCTAAACACTTACTCCCTGGTTAGACTGCTAAACTAATGGCAAAGCCTTTCTGCAACAGGTGTGGGAGCCCTGTACAATAAGCCAGGCTGAGCCTCTGAAGGACAGCTCCACCGTGGGGCCGTTCAGCTCAGGACCAGCCTGCTTCCTCCACAATTCTGCGTCTCTGTCCGTGTTAGTCCACAATAGAAAAGCGGTTCTGAAACATGCTCCATTCCAAATGAGGCAACAAAACAATTTTGGAATTTACAGACTTTTTATCATGGTAAGCAAAGGTTCATTCAATCAGCCTGTTTTCTGTTTTCTTGCTCAGCTCTTTCTCAGTTAAACTCAGGGAGTTTAATTTTGTATTTAAAATGACTCGAAAAATCTAAACACTACTTTCTTTTCTCTTTCTGTTTTATTAGTGTAGCAATAAAGAACAGAATTGAGTAATGATATGTATTAAGGGTCATGAAGACCGTTAATTGTGTAAACACAAAAACAGGCCTGATTCAAAAACTGTCCGTTCTCCAGCAGAGAGCACAAACACCTTTACTAAACAGAGCTTATTCTGGTCTATCCTGTGGTGAAGGACAAGAATCAACTCTGTGGATTAGGTAAAACATGACAGGCCACCTCAGTTCTGTCACTGTCTTCTTTTCAGCCCTACCTCTACCACGATATCTGTGTGTGAATGATGGATTGCCAAAAATAAACCTTTCCAGAAGTACTCAGATTGAGCCTTGGCCCACAGAGAAACAGCAGTCCTTTGATCCTGGTCCATTCAACATAACACTGCATCATTCTCTACTATTCCATCTTGAGAATTTCCTTGTATCCCAACTCTAGATGGTCACTGCACAAATCCAAAGTTTCAAGCAGTTATGTAAAAGCTTGCCCTGCTGTGAACCTCTCTAAATGGAAAATCCAGTGCAAATGTTCTCAAAATACTGCAGCCTGGCTTGAAGCAGGAGCACACAGGAAAGCACCAGCCCTGAGTTCTCATGATCCATCAAGATCTTTCAGCAGTGTCCTTGTCCCTCCATGTCCTTGCATTTTCAGTGTCACACATTCACTCCATGCCCATGGACTTTTCATAGCATTTACAAGATAACTGCTTTTCAAAAACGTATTATTTGTTTTCTAATGTCATTGTGCTATTACTTTGAAAGGCTTTTATTTTGAATTTTAATTTTTTCCTCGTTTTCATGTACCTTGAAAATTTAAATTCTATTCATTTTACAGCATGATCCTGTGATCACAGAACTTAGGAGACAAAAGGAGGAAAATGTCCTCAGATCTAAAGCCGCCATAGGCTACTTGGTGAATTCAAGTCCAGTCTGAGCTACATAGGAAGACCCTGTCTCCAAGACAAAAAACAAAAAGATACCTTGTGATTACATAGCATGTGAATGAATCTCAAACCCTAATGTAAGGGATCTTTATCACATAACATATTTATTTGGTTTTTTTGTTTTGTTTTGTGTGTGTGTGTGTGTGTGTGTGTGTGTGTGTAGAGTTGTTATAAATACAAATACAGAAGTATAGATTTATTTTAAAGACACTAAAGCTCAAACTATGTTATGTATATACATATTTTAAACACATTCAAGATCAAATTATATGGGGCCAGGGAGATGGCTCAGTGGAATAAGCATTTCCCCAGCAAGTGCAAGGGCCTGAGTTCAATCCCCAGTTCTGCAAAAAAAAAGAGCAAATTATATGTATATAGTTTTATAATGATAAAAACTCTTCTAAACATTTACAAAGACTTCAGCCTCAAAATAGTGGATGACATAAATCTAAATGCCACCTTGCAATAAATGCAAAACAAAGTATGCAGTGGAGTTCATTATAATTAAACTAGATATGGGTTATTTCGGGAAGGAGCTGTCTCTTGCCCTATGTTCAAGCCATGCAAGCAGCAAGATTAAACAAATAGGGCTAAGCAGAGAACACTGAGTTAGATCAATAGGATTTGGGAACATCATCTATTTAATCATTTAGGAAATAAATATTTATTAAGTTTACTGTGCTACTTTAGGGAATAATAGGTGAGATAAGGATTTAGACTGGTAATATCATGGATGAACGCTCTGAGAAGTGTAAGTATAGTCCCCCAAATCTGGAAAGACTTATTCAAGGTAAAGACTGACACTGAATCCTTTGATGACTCAGCACTACCTAGAGGAAGGAAGCCGGAAAGGTACGGGCCCTTGAGGCCCAGGTTGGATCTTGCTTCTGGAAAACCCTAGTAGTCCTGCACATCTAAATACCAAGAAGAAATTGTAAAGGGCTGGGGATTTAGCTCAGGGGCACCACACCTGCCTAGCAAGTATGAGGCCCTGAGCTCAATTCCCAGTACCAAAAAGAAACAAAAACTATAAGAAATCATAAGGGGGTGATAGGGTGGTAAATAAAGACTAGACAATGAATAATTTCACATTCTATGTGAGGAGACGCAATTTTAGCGGGAGGACAAAAAGGCATCATTGCAGTGTTGTAAGTGGATAGGGAAAGGCAAATGTCAGGATGTATCAGCCTAATCTTTCTTCGTTTAAATCCCTTGTGATTGGAGCTGTTGGTCCTTTCCAATAATTCACATGCGACATGGTTCTTTGATTTGTCAAACCCTGCTTCCTGGGGTCTCCTAAAGCACACAATTTTCAATCCATCTAGGAAATTAACCAGCCTCTGAGGGGATTCCCCTGTAATATAACCTGAATATCAATGGTGATAAGATCTCCTCATTTTAAAAACTGCACCATTTTCTTTCGCTCATAACCCTGAGGCATTTATCATCCAGCCAAACCAGGTCCTGATGTACTCACTGTTCTGTTTCCCCTGACTGACTTCACCATTCACCTTAGCAGATGACAGAAAGGCATGCGAAGGAGCAAAAACACATCGCTGGACGCAGGGGTGACTGACTTCATCCTCCTGGGCCTGTCTCATCCCCCCAGTCTCAGGGCGTTCCTCTTCCTGGTCTTCTTCATCATTTACATCCTGACTCAGCTGGGGAACCTGCTCATTCTGCTCACCGTGTGGGCTGACCCCAAGCTCCACGCCCGCCCCATGTATATCCTTCTGGGTGTGCTCTCATTCCTGGACATGTGGCTCTCCTCTGTTATTGTTCCTCGAATTATTTTAAACTTCACTCCCGCCAGCAAGGTCATCCGCTTTGGTGGCTGCGTGGCTCAGCTGTATTTCTTTCACTTCCTGGGCAGCACTCAGTGCTTCCTCTACACCTTGATGGCCTATGACAGGTACCTCGCCATCTGCCAGCCTCTGCGCTACCCTGTGCTCATGAATGGGAGGCTCTGCACCCTCCTTGTGTCTGGAGCGTGGGTGGCCGGCTCCATCCATGGGTCTATCCAGGCCACTCTGACCTTCCGCCTGCCCTACTGCGGGCCCAATCAAGTGGATTATTTTATCTGCGATATCCCCGCAGTGTTGAGACTGGCCTGTGCCGACACAACAGTCAATGAGCTCGTGACCTTTGTGGACGTCGGCGTGGTGGCCGCCAGTTGCTTCATGCTGATTCTACTGTCCTATGCCAACATAGTCCGCGCCATCCTGAAGATACGCACTGCGGATGGCAGGCGCCGGGCCTTCTCCACCTGTGGCTCCCACCTGACCGTGGTCACGGTCTACTATGTCCCTTGTATCTTTATCTACCTTCGAGCAGGCTCCAAGAGCCCCCTGGATGGGGCAGTGGCTGTGTTTTACACTGTGGTGACTCCTTTACTGAACCCCCTCATCTATACCCTGAGGAACCAGGAAGTGAAGTCTGCTCTGAAGAGGATAACGGCAGGTCGAGGGAGCGTGAAAGCAAACAAGTAACTAGCACGACCGCTGCACCACCACAGTGCGCAGCCGCCGCTGCAGGTGACACATGCTGAGTACACCGTTCATGATTTAGACTGGATTGCGTTCTATCTGGAAGAAACTTCTCAACTCCTTAAACCAACAGTCTCTTTACCTCATTAAATTGGCTCAAATTGTTTTTATTTGTTTAAAAACAAGTTGATACATTACTTCTACCACCTCTCACTAGAGAAGGGCTTATTGACAGTTTACTACGGCGAAGTGCCAGCGTTTTAGGAAGTGTGTTATACCGCAAAATATGAAAGGAGAAAAGTAGTATAATACTACCCAAGCCTCTTTTTTCACTCTCCTTGGCCTTCATCCTAGATTAATTCTGTATATCTCGGCTTGCCCAGCCCGTGAGCATTTCTAAGCACCTAAACTTAAAAATTTTGGGTCATCCCTATTTCTCCTGTTCCTCACCTTTCCCTTAATTCTGTCTCTTCTACCTTAAGAGTAAGTCTCGTGATTCCTAGTTTGTGGTCCTTTTTCCTCCCCATTTATACACAATGAAGTTACCCTTCTGAAACACAGAATCTGTAGGACTTTCCAATGAATGAGGAATAAAATCATATTCCTTAGTCCAAAATTCAAACTCCAACATATTCTGGGTTCAACATGCTTGTCTCTTAATGTATCTCTAGGCTTCTTTCCTTCTCCCTCTTCGGTAATTATTGATTTCATTTGGTCTTATGCTAAGCATTCCTGCAGCTCCTTTGCTCTGACTTCTCTCTATCCTCAATATATTCCTTTGCTCTCCATACAGGATACATGAAAATTAATACTTCCTTCAGATCCATATAAAATACTTTCTTGGGCAGGGCATGGTGGCACTTGGCTGTAATCCCAGCACTCCAGAGGCTGAGACAGGAACACAACTGTGAGTTCAAGGCCAGCCTGGGCTACAAAGTGCGTTGGAGGCAGCCTGAGTGTCTCACAAGACAAAGAAATCAACACTTTGTCACTAGTTTTCCCAAGCAAGACATACTCCCTCTCTAGTGCTTTGTCATAATGCTCTATTACAAGGCCTGCCACAGTGTGTCACATGTCAGAGTCAAGAATTCATCTCTTTTCATCCAAAATAGATTGTGAGTCTTTAGCAGGCGTATAGCACTCATTTGTGTTTGCATACCACCCTTTCCCCTAATAATTAAGAACAGATGCTGATCAAGATTGCTCTCAAAGGCCAGAAAGATAGCTCAGTAGAATAAGCACTTGCCTGGGAAGCACAAGGTCCTGAGTTCAATCCCTGGTACTGGGAAAAAAAAAAAAAAAAAAAAAAGACTGATCCCAAATTGAAACAGCACTGGTATAGTCCCCTGAAATGTATCTTAAATAAAATAAAGAATTACATCCATAATCTGCCTGTTACCTGGAGTCATGGTCTCACCTAGAAAAATAAAAGAATATTCAACAGAAACTGAAGAGAGCAGACTCAGGTGCACAGCAGCTAGAAACATGCACGGACAATTCCTTGGTGAGCACATGAAAGCAAACGAAAAGCATTTTTTTTATTTCCTGACATATTTTTCTCTTCTTTGATACATGGTGTCATGCTGACCAATTTTAACAATGAAATGAAAACAAACACTTAAGATTCATAACTGTAAAAATATATTATTATAAGGATACACACTGTGCTGTGCACCAGGTCCATAACATCTTGGAGGGTATACACTAAGGAGAAATTAAGCAAGCCAGTATGGGGTCCACAGCAACTTGTAAGCTTGAAACAGCAGTCTTTGATATCTGCCAACTAGACATTTGAAAGACATCATTTTAAGTTGAATCTATAAGTCACTGAGAGGCCTGACAGCCCTTTCAAGTGCCTCTTGAGCCAGTGTGCCAAATTGTTGTGAAAGAAAATAAGATCTAGATAATATATATAATTCATCCACAAACATAACTACTCTTGGGGTTAAAAATACAAATACCATTTGCCAATAAAACAGAACTGATCTTGAAGGATACTAAGTATCCTTAAGGATAATTTTGTATTACAGAGCTCTTAGAACTTGTCTAGCTTCAGCATAAAGAACAGTATTAATCAAACCATGAACAGCACTAGTCAAAGCTTCTTCGTGGCAGAGTAGCACTCAACTGTATGTAAATGCCACACTTTCTTTATCTACTCATATATTGATGGACATGTAGGCTGCTTCCAAGATTTAGTTATTATGGTTTTTTTGTTGTTTTTGTTTGTTTGTTTGTTTGTTTGTTTGGCAGAACTGGGGATTGAACTCAGGCTCTTGCGCTTGCCAGGGAAGCACTTATTCCACCGAGCCATCTCCCCGGCCCCATGATTTAGTTATTATGAACTATGCTGCTGTGAACATGGGTACTATGTGTCACTATAATACAATCTCTCTAACTCCTTTAGAACAAGCTCAGATAAATAATGGAAGGATGCACTTCAAGGTTCTATATAAACAACAACAATCCAAACCCAAAGCTAATATGAGGAAGGAAATTATAAAGATCAGGGAAGAAATTAATAAAAGTGAGATATAAAAGTACAAAGAATTAATGAATTGGGCTGAGGAAGTAGCTCAAAAGACTAAGTACCTGCCTGGCAAGCACAAGGACCCAGGTTCGGTCCCACATGCATGCCGTGTGGGCCTTGGAACCTCAGGCACACCAGGCCAGCACAAAGCTCTGTAGCTAGATCCTATACCAAATAAATAAATATTTTTTTTTAAAATCAATGAATTGAATAATTGGTTCTTTGAAAGGTTAAATAAATAAAATAGGCAAAAGCTGATCTAATCGTTTTTATGTATTTAGTACAGGTTCTCACTACATAGATCAGACTCACAGTGATTCTCCTGTTTTCAGCCTCCTAAATGCTGGTATTACAAATGCGCACCACCATGCCAGGTCTCAGTTGTGGTATCAGTGTGCTACAGGGGCAGGGCCAGCATGGTACACTGGGGATTGAACCTAGCTGCTACACTTTGCCTAAGCAGTAGCTTTAGCCCACTAAGCTATCTGGCTGTCCCAGCTAATAGTATCAAAATAAGAAGCAAATCCATACATCAAGAAATAAAATCACAACAGATTCTGCTGAAATCCAGAAGAATATTGCTGCTTTGAATTACTTTCAAATCTAGAAAAATATCAGTAACAATCAGAGGTGACCCAAGAAGATATAAAAATCCTGAATAAGCTAAGATCTCTTCTTTTAGAATTTGGCAGTAAAGAAGTAATTTTAAAAAGCCTGCCAACTAAGAAAATCCCATGTTCTGACAGACTGACTGATGAATATTATGAGATTTTTAGAGAAAATTTAATGCTAATACTCCACAAATTCTTTAATAAATCAAAAAGGTAGTAGTACTCCTTCCTTCCAGTAATTCCTGGAAGCAAGCGTTACCCTGATTCCAAAATCAGAAAAGAGCCCAGCCAAAAAAAAAGAGAACTAGGCAATCTTTTTTTTTTTTTTTTTTTTTTTTGGTCTTTTTGAGACAGGGTCTCACTATGCAGTTCAGGCTGGCCTTAAGCTCACCTTGTAGCTCAGGCTGGTCTCGAACTCACAACAATCCTCCTGCCTTAGCCTCCCAAGTGCTGGTAGGCAATCTCTTTAATGAACACAAATACAAAAAACCCCAATAAGATCTTGGCAAGCAAAATGTAACAAATCATTTAAAAAGATCATATACATCATGACCAAGTACAGCAGAGTCCACTCCAATTCTTGAAGTTTCCTGGATGGAAGGATAGAGAAATAAATATAAGAGTCATCATATAGAAAGCTGAGGTCAGGTGGAGCCCTCTCTCTGGATAGGAGGGAAGAAACTGCTCAACACTACAATGCATTTATTAATGTATTTGGCAGGGTGACATCATGTGACACCTCTATGTCTAGCAAACTGTTTGCATGGCAACCTCAGGGTGGCTTGAAATCTTGGAGCCGGAGCAGTTGTATCACGTGGCTCACCTGGCCTTGCTCCAGCCCCACATGTGTGCCTGATCTCCAGCTCAGTGCATCCCACGTCTCCCCATTTTCTGTTCTGCAGTTGCAAGCAACAGATGATCAGTTGAAGTTGGAGGACCTATGTTTGCAGGACTCTGCAGAAGATCTCATTTTCAAAGCCTTTTTGTTCTGAGTGAGCTTTCTCATTAAGTGAAAGATTTCGGGGCAGGGGAGATGGCTCAGTGAAATAAGCGCTTCCCTGGCAAGCTCAAGGGCCTGAGTTCAATCCCCATTTCCTCCAAAAAATAAGATTTCCAGGCCAAGGATTTTAAGTCCCTGCATTCAGCAATTTAACCCTACACAGCCCATTAATCCATAACAGTGGTGAGTTACCAGTATAGCTGAAAATTGTTAGAAGGTGTTAGTGATTTGAGATTCTTTTATTGCTAGCATATTACTATGGCATTATTTTATACTTCTTGTGGTTATATCTTTCTGCAGGGATATTCAAGACTAAGTTAAAGTGAGACCTACATTAATTATAATTAATTTATTTATATTAATTTAATTAATTATAATTAATTTATTCCTATCTATCAAGGTCAGCTGTATTAGCCTCAGTATTAACCTTGGAATCACATATAGCACTCTTAGTTCTGTCACTGTAGCCCTCTACATAAGCCACAGCCATTGCTTGACCAAGTTGCTTTCTGAGAAAGTTTGGGAGACTTTTTCTCTAGTAACTCTTCTTAAGCACACCATATACCCTTGATTTATTTCCTCTGTGGTCCCACAATCTTTGTCAGAAGACCAGGGACTAGCCAGTCTATAGGATGTCACAGCAAAGATTCTCTTATGTCCTGGGTCCTAAGTGACCTGGGAGGGCTGGGGCCAAGGCATTGGCTGTGCTCCTAGCCTATCTATCTTTCTAGTTTTTGGTCTCCAAACCTCAGTTGTTGAACATTCAGAAGATAAGGTTAAAAACATTGTATTGTAATGGGAGCAGTGAGTTAACATAATAATTTTCTCTAAGCATCAAGCACTTTGAGATACAAAGAAAACAATTTTTTACACTTAACCATGGATGTTCTAGTAGTTGAATCCCTGTAGAATGTTAATACACAGCAGTTATATATTTTACACAGAAAAGTAGAAATCAAAACCATACAAAATTTTATAGCATGAAAATCATGATGACATTACTGTAGCACACCTGAATATCCATTTTGACATAAAATAGCCTTTTTGGTCTAACATCTCTATCTATTAGACAAGAAAACTTTCACCTAATTAGTTAACTTTTAATGAGATGTCATTGAAAAAAACTTTGTCAGTGTCTGGACTGTATAATGTTTAGGCTTCTCTAAGTATACATAGCATATACAGTACATAAGTTTTTGTTAAAGGCAGAAGTCTGAATCTGAAAGAAAAATCTATCACCATAAACAATCCCTGCTTTACATCTTCAAAGATTTGTACACCTGGAGACATGAATACATTTAGTACACCATGAGATTAATAACAATTGTCATAGACATATGAAAATCTTTGTATTAGAGTGTCTTTAAGTTATTGTCTACTAAACTTAACCTTTTGATGATGACCAATGTAAACATTTCACAATAATATTTTAATAATGTTTATTAAGGTGTCTCCCATAAGGTAATGGAGATCACTGGAGCTTCCTATCAATGAACAAAGGCTAGGATAACGTCCATAGCAGCAGCTCCTTTTTTCACCAATGGAACCCTTAACTAACAATTTTCCAAGCCCAAAGGATCCCCATCTAGTTACCTTAACAAATTTCTGATGAGCTCTGAGAAAACAAATTTTGATATAAAATTGACAAGCTAGAAACCTTGTAGAAGCATGCCTTAAAATCTATAACCAAAATTACATCTGAAGAAATAATAAAAAAATGCAAAAGAAAAAAATTGTTGAGCTCAAATAAGAGTTTAGATGTGTATATCTCCCTGAAGCTATATCCTCCTATCTCAGCCACCCAGCACTGGGATTACAAGTGTGTGCCACCACATTTTGGGACCAGCACGACATGCCTGGGGTTCTGGGGCAGGCAAAGCATGCAGCACTGAGGACTGAACCCAGGTCCTTGCACTTCCCAGGCAGGTGCTTAGACCACCAACCTATCTCCCCAGCACTGGCTGGTAACTTGTGCATACCTTTTGTTCATATAGCTTTCAGCTCAGTTATCTCTATGCACTTGGTCACCTCTATAGACCTTTGATTCCCATTTTTAGTTGCCATCTCTTGGGCATCCTGGGTCAGTTCCTTAAACTGGCTTCAGATCAGGTCCAGCCCTATCTTTGTCTGTTGGTTGTTATATGGTCTCTGAGGTATCTCTTTATTTTTTTTCCTGAGACACATAGATGATAGATCTTTATTTTTTGTTAATGTTGTTGTTTTTTAAATTTTATTTTATTTTTTTAATACAACAGGCATTTATTTAAGTTATGGTATCTGCAGAAGAGATAATTTCTGAACTGTATGTTTCAGGGTTAACCAAGTTCATAAAAATATTTTGAAGATAGCTGCATCCACAGACTTCAACTACATGATTACTTCTTTGCCCATTCTTCTCTTTCTTTTCTTTCCCGAATAACCTCTTTGAGATATGGCTCAAGGTAGAATTTATCCTCCTCATATTTTGTCCACTGCTCTTTAGGCAAGATCTGATGCTTCATGCTCAGGTCCAGGGCTCTCTTAATGCGAAACATCCTGTCATTATAAACGTTTTCTGGAA
>PVKA01034563.1:0-23363 GCA_004027165.1 Ctenomys sociabilis
AAAAAAAAAAAAAAAAAAAAAAAAAAAAAAAAACAAGATGGAGGAAGATGTGAGAAAACTCTAGGAGAGGAAATTTCTTAAATAAAGTCTCAGATGCAAATTGAAAGAACTCAACTCTTCAAATGCTGAAGGACCCCAGCAAGGCTTGGGAACAGTGGCATAGGGTGAGAAGAGAAAAGATGACACATAACAAAACAGTAAGGTTCATGAAGAAAATAGGTGACAACTAATAGCATGTAAAAATTTTGTTCTTATTCTAACATTCACATTAGCAATGATATTCTCTGAAAAACAGATGACCCTTCAAGTGTCTTCTTTTAATAATGCTCCATTCCATCGATATTTCTGCCACCGTCCTCACAACTGCCTCTTTGCTTTACTGCTTATTCTCAGAGCATTGGAATTAACCTGGGTATTCTCTGGATACTCCAAGTATACCCGAGGGCTAGTTTGGAATATTCATTTATCGAATACATTTACATCATTTATTCCAGTGGAAGTTTTATACTGGAAGCATTTTGTGAGATAATATCAAACAATTTAAAAAGAGAGCTAGTTCAATAAAAGGCCACACTTGCTTTTGAAGCAATAGTCTTTATGGTGAAATCTGAAAAATATCTTAGTACTGCCTTAAAATGTGAGGTTAAGGAGCTCCCCAAGAGTCTCTGTCTTTCTCAGCCAATGGGGAACCTTAGACTCCAAACTATCAAAACTTATTGATGTAAAATACTAGAATTTTAGAGCTACTTCCTAATGAACAAAAGAGAGTTATGCTCTTGAGACTTGGTGGCATTTAGTCAACACTTTATTTTGATTCTAATGGTGTGTGTGTGTGTGTGTGTGTGTGTGTGTGTGTGTGTGCATTGTGTGCGTGCATGAATTAACAGTAAATTCATTATGAAAACCCATTTACCACTGGGTTGACACCAGCAAAAGCCTGAGGCAACTCAGGGAATTCTGGGACACAGCATCTGTTTCAGTGAACATAACTCAGATATTTCAACTCTGAGCTTGCTCAGTGGTGCTTAATAGCTTCTTGTACAGTTCTTTTTTTCCTCAGGATATACACATTTAGACACAGAAAGTCATAATGGCCAAATGTCTTTCTTAGTCCTTCTAGAGCTAGCTATCTAGGAGGCAACTGTCATGAATCATCGCAACTGCCCATGTGAAAAGAAAATAATAATATTAGTAACAGTAATGGTGAGGGGAAAGAAAAAAGTAGAAGCTAATTTGATGATTTAATTTGTTTAAGACTCCATTTTGTATATCTTACTGCATTTATGTCAGATTTTCATGTGTATTGCATGTGTAGCTCCCATCATATATTCATTTGAGCATACCTAATTTGTTATGATTTACTGCTTATAACTTTGCTGAAGTGTAAACAGCCTCACATACTAATTGTATGTTCTTCCTGTGACATATGTATACTGATTTAGAAACTAACATATGCTGTTATTACTCGTAATAGATCAGCTTGGTCTGAAATATTTGTGCCCCAAATTACCATTTGGCACGTCTTCAAATTTAAATCCACCTTCTGCCCTGAGATGAAATTCAAGGATTTGTTTGCTGTTGTATTCATTTTGGAGGGGTTGCTTTCACTGCCACATTAAGAAGTATTCGGTGTTTATATTATAATGACTATTTATGGGGGTTTAATATGTTGCTTGTTGTAAATCACATCCGACGGAAACTTGGCAAAGTGGCTCAGAGATGTGGGACCACATGCAACTATATTTAACATAGTATCGGGTGGTTAGTCTTTTGAAAATCTATGGTGTTAGGTCGTGTTTAGAATATTCTTTTTATCTTTTGCTTTGGAGATGTTAAAAATGGTGCTGAGCCTTGCAGTAAATTTGCAGGAAACAGTATTGCTGGCTATCAACAACATCTTACTAAGATGGAGAAAAATGAAAGAATATAAAATTAAGCTACTGGTTTGACCTGATAATTCTTTTCAGGTTGTTGTCTGATTTTTGTGTTTTTGTTTTATCTGTCACCATGTCCTCCAGTAGGTGCACAGAAGCTGGAAGTATAAACAGACCTGGGAAAAGTTTATGTAACTGTTAAGTAGTTACATAGCCGTGCTGAAATGTATTTTAATGTATTTCTGTTCCAGTTTGAAATGTTGCACTACATTTAAAGGCTAAATATCTACATACTTCTGGATCAATAAAAAGGAAGTAAAATTATTTTTCATTTCAGAAACTTTATAGAGATGATATATTCTAGATTTGGGACATACAGTAATTAAGGGCCATGGGCCAGAGTCAGAAACAGCATGTGAATGATAGCATATGCAATTGATGTGTTACTGCAAACAACAATCCGTTTCTTGAAAATAACAATGTTGAAAGAGGCTTGACTGATCCTGAGTACTCCTGCAGGCCTTTTATTTTAATTGTCAGGTATTTGTGTATTTATTTTGTACTTTTGTACAGGGTCTCACTAAACAGGACTCATAGGGATCCTCTTACTTTCAGCCTCCCAAGTGCTGGGATTACAGGCTCGCACCACCACGCCCAGTCTCCCCCTGCAGATCCTGCCATTTGTATCACCTTCAAGGCATACCCTTCCCCTGATGGTGAGCAGCCTTCTTAGGTCATCACCTGGGCGACCACAGCAGCACCATGACCTCAGGCGGCCGCCATGTAAGTGACTGATCTCTGGAGGAGGCAGTTTGTCTGCTACTTATCACTTTGTCCCTGGGTTCTGTACTGTAGTACAATCCCTTGTATCTGTAGCATCTGTCTGAGCTATGAAGCCCACCCCATGGACCTTGGGACCTATGATCTAGCACTACTCTGTGAGTGTCCCTGCTGCTTGCTGCAGGGTATGCTGCATGGTACGCAGTCCTGTCTACCATCTATGGAGTAGTTGCAGTTTCTTTCTTTCTTTCTTCAAGGAGACTGGGGCTATTCCTTGACATTTTGAAAGATCATTCAAATATTTACTTTGATTCTAATTACTTGAAAATTATGTATTAGCAAAAAAGAATAATTTTAAAAGATATTATACCTGTCAATGATATCTTCTTTTTCTTTATTTAAAAAAATCATTCTTCCTAGAACAAATTAAAAATATTTTCCACTCATTTCTGGCTATTATGTGCATTTTTCTTGATTATTTCCCAACAACCTTAAAAGTTTCCACTATTATGCTGTTTTTGAAACAGGGAAATTTCAGTTGTAGCTGGTTGGTATTTGCCCACATCAGATGACTTTCAAGACTGTTCTCTCTGACTCTAAACCCCGTGCTCTCAAAGTCTAAATTGATCTGTTTAAGAATGACTATTGCTTTAAATATTTTATATTTGGTTTTATTCCTGATATTAATTTTATGTACTAAAACATTTATTTTTGAAAGTGTAGTCAGTCCTCTACATTCAGGTGTGGGTCTTCTACACTTATTCTACAACTTTATCATGGTGAAATTATAAGTCACATAACAACTTTAAAAAGGAAGTCTTTAAAGTCTTCCTTTTAAGTATAGAATCCAAGTTGTAACTCATCACTTGAGCCTTGCTTTGCTATTGTGGGACCTGGGATCTTTCTAATAAATACAGATTATTTAAATAAACTTCATCGTTTATACCAGTAAATAACTAAATATCCTCAGAAAAAGTTGTGATTATTTTAAATAGACTGAATCACGACATACTATATATGCTTCACTTTTTTATATGCTAGACTCTCGCATTGGCAGACTCTTAGACGCTGCAGATAAATGAGCAGATTCTAGGCTACAAGGAGGGCCAGATCGCCTGAGGTGGTAGGGTAGAGTAGTCCTGCTGAGAATATTTGATATCTTATGTTTAGAGACATTTTTGGTTTAATGCCACTGACTGAATCTGTTATAATAACATAATTACAGTAAGTAAAGTAAAACCAGCTGATCCTATGAAGTTGGTTTGATTAAATTAAAAAACTGTACTTAATGTCAAATATTCTACATGCATGAAAATAATTAATACATTGTTGAACGTCTACTGGGGCCCTATAGTATTTAGATTAAAGCACTACAAAATAAAAACAGACTTTAAGATGTAAAGTCTGTAAAAGGTAAATGGAATATTAACAGCAATGGACTCCTAGGAACCAATGAAATTTTTTTCCGATTGGTCTCAGAGAATCTCTAATATCAGTGCTAAAAATCATAGTTTGAAGCAATTTAAGTTCTAAAGTTAGAACTCATCATAACCACAAGGTATAAAAAGTAAAGCTATATTAATATGCTGGACTATAAAAGGCTCAAGTCAACAACTTTGGACAATTGCCAGTTGTAGTGGTAAGTCGCTATTATTGTGGACTATTGGACTATATTGGCTTATTTTATCGAATTAAAGTATCTGCAATTTTTGGTCTTGCATCAGTAATGAAAAGGTCCTTTAAAGACTTCTCATTTCAACGTAGTTCTTTAAAACACTTTTCTTTTGCATAAGTTTTTATCACGTTACCATATGACAATAATTGTGCAAGAATATGTAAATGAAAAAAGAAAATACCCTGATTTTCTTTAGCAGGCTTGTATAAAATTTATATTTTCATACTGATACTGTTGAAAATCTTTGAGTTCATATTTGGTATTAGTAGTGTCATATGAACATATAGTCAAAGATGGGAAAATTTCTATCTGAATTTCTTTCATGCAGTCGGTGAACAGTTTCAGAACATTTTAAGTTTTCCTTCCTGAAAGATCTTTAAGTTGATAAATGGCATTGACCCATTTGTTGTTGATATCCTTATTGTAGTCTGAGTATGTTATCATCTTTATTATTATTATTATTACTCAAATTAGTGGATAATTTAAATCTCTTGGAAAACGCACTATGCTATCTTAGTCTTTTGTGTTGATCGTTTTCTTGAGCACATCAAGGGGACATTATTATTTCTGCTTGGAAATGCTCTCCTCACATAAAGAATGAATGCTTTTGTTATTATGTGAGATTTGTATTTATGTAGTATCATTTACTTTTCGTTCTACACTCATTTTTCTTGATTTCTCTGTATATATTTTTTATTTTGCTTACTAATTTACTAATTGCTATCTGAATTTTAAAATGTGTTTACTTTATTTATTTGTTTGTTTTATGGGGAATCAAATACAGGACATCACACTCTCCAGGGGGACGCTGTGCCACTACTGAGCTATATCCCTGGCCATACTATGTAATATATAGAATATAAAGGCATAAGTTATCTACAAATTCAATTTGTTTTATTGAAATGCCCAAAACTTCTTTCTATATTTCACTTACTATAATACATTCCAATTTAACTTCTTAACCAGATTGCAAAAGAGAACCACAGTCATGCTAAAGCTGGTCCCTGAAAGTGAAGTATGAGGGAAGAATAGGAATAGGAAGAAATACAAGTCTTAATCAGTTAAGGTTAAAATATCATATTTTTAGATGTTACAAAAATATCCTATCACAGGGACAATTGTTAAGATCTTTCTTAGAAGATTTAAAAGGAATCAAGCAGACAAGGGGCTTTGAAGCTTAAGCTTAGATAGCTTTCTGTCAGTGGGACACTTGCCCACCTGGTGACATATCCAACCAGTAGCCATCCCAGGAGCCTGTAAGCACAGAAGCTATAGATGGTTTCTATGGTAACAAATGCTGAAATCCTTGCCTTATCTGGGACAAAAACAATCTAGTGGATCTAAGTTATATCATTTAAGCAAGGATTGGTTATGTTTATAAAGACTTATGAATAAACCATTGGATTTAAGTATAGGTTGCTTTCCATTCTCTTTACTAAAGAATCCAGCCAACAAGGCAAATAAATAAAAAATAGGTTAATGGACACTGCTCCCCAATGCTCCTCTTTACACAGGTAGGGAGCATTATTTCATTGCTCAAAGTAGTCTCAAAGCTGTGTAATTCTTAAGGTCAGAGAGCTGGATGTCTACTTTTCATAGGTGACAGAGAGGCCACTTTGGCCCTTAAGGGCCACTGCTCCCATGAGCTTGCTACAGCCCTGGTCTCACTGCACCATAAACAGAGAAGGGTCAGAGATAAAGCTTGTGCCACTGTTTAGCATGGCTAGAATTCTGGTTTTATCTAAGACTGAAGAAATTCCAAGAACGCTAGTCTCATGGTTAAAACCAGAAGAGTCCTAGGAGAACTGGGAAGTTTGTTTACTCCAAATCAGAGATGCTGATCCCTAAGTGGAATCCTATATCATGGTATTTCCTAAGAGTAGGAATGTGGGGTGTGGAGTAAGCTACCTAGAATTGAAATCCAGTTTTTAGCTAGATAAAATGGTTTAACCTACTTGCATTTCATTTTCCTCATTTGTGAACTGGAGACAACACTGCCAATACTATAGAATGTTTGAGTAGATCAAACATTTTCACATCTATTCAATGTGAAATCCCTAGCATGAAATCTGGTCTATAACAACCTTTCAAAATGGTAGATCTCAACAATATTGTTCACGTTATCTTCAGCCTTGGCGTCAGAACGGTCAGGTGGAGACCGCAGCAGTTCCTAGGTGGTGATGTGTTCAGGCAGATGCACTACCACATCAGGGTCTGTGGACCCTGTCTCAACAAAAGGAGGGCCTTTTCCAATGTTGTGGGATACTGGTAAATAGTTTTCAGACTTCAAGTAGTGAACTGGTAAGAATCAAGCAGATCAGATAAGTCCCAGCCAAATGGGCTGTGTTCCAGGAGAAACATCAGCCCAAGCTGAGGAAGGCTGGAAACTTGGATTTCTTCCCTTAGTGATTGACTTCTCTATTCCTACTCCATAGAGGTACTTGTTCATGAAGATTAGTGTTAATCAATGCTGAGCTCCTAACACAAGCCTGGATCCCAATACGTGCTGAGAAAGTGGGCACTTCAAGCTTGCTGCAGGGGAAGAGTGGTAGAGAAATCCTATAGGTCACGTGTCATTGCCAGAGACCCTGAAAAGTGAGTCAGTCACTCGGGTGCCTTGGGATCAGGCCTGTAGGCCTGCTGACTAGTTGTACATGGATTCATCTACTCTGTTTTGCCCATATGAGTGCCAGAGTATCTGAGATCAGATATGGCCTTGAAAACAAACTCTGGAAGAAATTTTTTAACTCCTAGTGATCAGTTGAACTGTATGTAAGAGCTAAGTGGGCTGCAAGCAGTACACCAGCAAGCTCTAGACTTAGGCCTGAGGAGGCATAAGGCAATATCCTGGCAGTGACTGTGGAAAGCAACAAAATCAAGTTAGAATTTCTGTCTTTGTATCCCAACACTGGAGGTTCTGTCTCAAGTAGGCCCTCGCTGTTTGGTGCTGGTGGTAATGGTGTAAACTGAAAAATCAGTATCTCTTAGATGCTGAGGAAAGGGTAGGGTCTAAATGTGGTTGGAGAAGTCATTGGGGAATGAAATGATCTGGGACAGTAAATACTCATGACTCCATGCAGGACCATATCTGATCTCAGATACTCTGATGCTCATATGGGCAAAACAGAGTAGAATTGTTTTGAGAAGAGAAATTCTCCCTAAAACAACTGTGGAAACTATTTTGAGACCCAAAAAGGTAGCTGGAGACAGAATAAGTCAATAGTGATAGGAAAGTTTGTTTTCACTGCAGCATAATAGTTGTCCTTATGGGACTGGGTTTATTAGTTCTGGGAATGTCAGGGAATGCTGCTTTCTGCAAACTTGAGGAAATCATTTGGGTCAGAGGAGCTGAGACTGCCTGAAGAAAGGCATAGCCAGTCTGGAAAAGGACTTGTTCATGTTGAAATCCAATGTTCAAAAACTCCAAGAGGATAAAGATGCTACTTAGTTTGTGCTCTGAGTTGAAAATCCTAGTTCAAGGATTTAGCACAGTGACTACCTTGAAGAAAGTGTGTGACAAACACTGGCTCGATGATTGAACAAATAAATTAGGGGACAAAAGGGTGTTCTTGTCTTCAAATGCCCTGGTAACATTAGATGCAGGTTCTCTGCCTTGAATTTTACTAAATATCCTCAAATAGGAAAAGTGCATAAAACAGTTTTTGAGGTAAGAGCTGAATCATATATTAACTCAAAAGGTAAAAAAATATTTCTTAGTTGCATTTGACCCAGTAAAACATGCCATCTAAATCTATTGCAGAGATTTGAAAGTGAGGGGTGTGTTCACTTGACATCTTCTCAGGTGATCCTGTGAAGTCTGTGTTCTTCATGACAAAGAACTGGTGTTTAAATGTGTGTAAGAGCAGAATGGATCTGTATTACATTGGAGGTGAAGTGCCTAATTTTAAGGTATGTAAACTCAACAACCATTTTGCATAGTTTTCCAAAATGATTGCATTTTTAAAACTTTAAGAAGAGAGAAGAGTTTTGCTCTGTGAAACTTTCTCTGCTGTTCTTTAAGAGGACTTCTAAATGAATACAACATGTTCTCCCTTAGAGAAGAACACATAAACTTTCTAAATTAATTTAAACTATCTGCTTTATTGTTGACCACCTCTGGCACATCATGTAGCAAATCTCAGGCTAAGAATTCTCATGTGGAGCATTAGTACAATCCACAAAATGCTCTTGGAGGAAAACACACAGGAAAGAAATATCCCAAGGCATAACATGCAAAACCACTTTTCACTAATCAAAGAATCATTGCAGACTTGGCTGACAATCCAGTAATAAATGACCTTCATTGTTGCTCAGAAACTATATGCTCTGTGAATACAGCACATTCCACATTATCTAAAACTCAGAGTGGAGGATTGTGGCTGCTTTTAGTCCAGCAAGGGAATGAAGAATGACTTTTCACTTAATTCCCATGCCCTGGAACATGCCCCTAGTGAAATTGTTGACCTTTCTCTGTTGACATTAATAGAACAGAAACCCTAACATGATTAATAAGGATGCAAAAAGAATTAGCATGAGCTTGTGATTAATTCAGCTGCACCAACTTACTTTGCATATACTAACTAAACCTGACAAATTTAGAATGCCTGATCTATATATTTCCTTTAATCAAATACCCTAGATTTTAAAAATATGTGTACACTTAAATTTTTTCTAAAGAGTTGGAAAATCCATGCATAATCCTAGTTAATACTGGCTTTGTATTGAAAATAGATTATATCACAATGAAACCACTGGGTTTCTGTGCTTCTTTCAAAGGTTAAAATCTAAAAATAAAAATATATGTATTCTTTTGTCTGTGATATAGGGATTTAAAGAAACTGTCCTGTTAGATGGGACATTGCTTTATCTACTCAAAGATATAACCTGATATTACTCCAATGGGCATTCAGGTTATGCATTTTGGGGACACATTTTGAATCTATTGACAACCAAAATTACTTGTATAGGAGAACATTATAAGAATAAACTATTTTTTTGTTGTTTGTAAGTCAACCCTACAACACCCAAGACTAGAAAAATTCCTACATTCAGGTAAGCTTGAAGCACAAATTCATGAGTTGGGGGATCTGAGTCCTCAGAACTAGGAGAAGGTACCAGCATTGGCTGCAGTAATTAATTTCTTCTGCTTCAGTGTCAATTTAGGATAAAAACATAACAGGCATTAATATTAAATCCTGAATTATTGTTAGAATTTTCTCAAATTAAGCAAGAGATAAAAATGCTTCCAAATCATCAAAGGGATTGGCATTATTTATGCTTCATTTCACTGCATTTTTTATTTCAAAGAAGTTCAAAATCTTCAAATACAGGACTGGCAAAATAGCTCAAAGGATTAAAGTGCCTGAAAGCAGGCACAGTGGCCAGGGGTTCAATCCCTGGGCCTGCTGTGTACCCTGAGGGCACACTGAGAGGGCAATTGAGACTGGGCCTCATGATATGTGACAGTAATCCCAGCTCTTGGGAGGCTTTTGAGTCTGATCTAGTAGTGAGACCCTGGACACCCTGTAGACCCTCCTCTAAAAAAAATCTTCAAATACAATCACTATTGTTAATCAGAAATGCAGAATGATCACTTAAACAATTTGGAAGACCATTTATTTATTTATTTGGAAAATACTGACTCACAGTGACAAAGTCAGATAAAAGAAGGAAAGGCATTCTCAAGAAGCTAAACGAAGGCCTCCTAGTAGAATAAGTGATGGGAAAGTTCTTGTCCAGATCTTGGTTTTATCAGCCTAGAAGTTCCACTTGTCATTGTCCTTGAACATAGTTTGACTTTAGAGGACAACCTCACAGACAAATGCATTAATCAAAAAATCTAATGTATTAGTTAATATGGAATGAGAAACCTAAAAGACAAGAGAGTCCAAATCCTCCTCTCTTAGGTGGTGCACTCTACCTCATAACTGCAAATCATATATGTGGTGCAAAATTCTATTCGAAATGGAGTGTTGGAACAAATGAACCAATATTTTTAATCTGCTTTATCCTCTTGCTTTGCACCATATAATGCACCAACGAGCTCTGAATTCTTCAGTATCACAGAACCCATTCTCATTTTCTTGGGCTATGTGATGAGACCACTTTCTAATTCTTGCTTTCTTACTATCACTTTCATAGGTTATAATACTATGTCACACAGCTATAGTAATCAAAACTACATGACGCTGGCACAAAATCAGATACATAGACCAATTGAGCACAGTAAAATAAACCCTTATGCATTGGTAAATGATCTTCTTCAAAGTTGCCAAGACTACAAAATTCAATCTTCACCAAATGCAAAGTAGCTATGCACATGCAAAAAGAATGCAGTTGGGTCTTACATTATACCACATACAAAATTAACTCCAAATAAAATGAAGATCTAGATGTAAAGCTTGAAACTATAAAACCTCTTGTAAAAATATAGAAGAAAAAGCTTCATGACATTGGTGTATTTAGTGATTTATTATGTGACTCCAGAAACAAAGAGTAAAAGAAAAAAGTAGATAAATTTGGCCACATTCAACTTAAAAAAACTGTACAACAAAGATAATATCAACGATGAAAAGCAAGTAGCAAAATGGGAAAAATATTTACAAACCATATATCTGATAACTTCATACAGACAATATGCAAAAAATCCTATAGCTAATTAATAAATTAAAAAATCAGACTAAAAATGGATAATGGACTCAAATAAACATTTCTCCAAAGAAACTGTACCACTGTCAACAAGTGTGCAAAAGAAGTTCAGCATCACTGACGACTGGGCAAATGCAAATCCAAACTGCAATGAGATACTAGATGTGATAAAGATACGCTAAACGCGTAAATTTGGAGTCATTATGGTGAAAGGCACATTGCTATTAATCTCTCTGTAAACATTACCCCTCACTATGAACATACTTATCCCATCATTCTTGCCATTTTCTGAAACACTTCTGAAAGTTCATTTCTTTGTCTTTAGTTGCACTGTTATAACTACCTCCATGTCCTGAAGAGGTTTGAAACCTTTACCTTTCACCATAACTTAGAGTTTAGGAAAGAGTCAAAAGCCATATAGTGCCAGAGCTGATGAAGGTACACCATGATGCTTGTATATTTATATATATAATACTATATGTATATATATACATATTTTTTCTTGTATTTTAGGGGAAGGTCTACAGGGTGTTCAGGGTCTCACTACTAGATTAGAGTTATAGTGATCCACCTGTTTACAGCCTCCCAAGAGCTGGGTTTACAGATGTACACCACCATGTCCAGTCTCATTTGTCATCTCAGCATGCCCATGGAGTGGGGATAGCACAGCAGACTCAGGGATCAAACCCCCAGCTCCTGCTCCTGTTTGCAAGAGCTTTAATCTGATGAACTATTTGCCCAGACCTTATGGCAGGGTTATAAACAACAACCCCAAGAGGTGGCAATGATCTAAATATCCATTGACAAGTAAATGGGTAAAGAAAATATATGTGAATGACATACAGCCCTTAAGAGGAAAGAAATACTATTTTGTGCTACAACATAATCAACTTTGAGGGATCTGGACTAAGTGAAATAAAGCGTTCATCAAAAGACAATTACTTCGGGATTCTACTTGTATGATGCATCTGAAGTATCTAAAGTTGAAACTTGATTTCTATAGGCTGGAAGGAAGATCAATAATAGATTAATTGTTCAGTGGGTATAGTTTGGTTTTCCAAATTGAATCTGTTTTAAAGATCTTCTATACAATGCGGATATAAATATCATGACATTATTGTATATTTGAAATTAAGAGAGCAGATTTCTCTAGCCCCTCCCCCTTTTTTAGACAGGATCTAGCTATACAGTTAGAGCTAGCCTTGTGCTCACTCTTGTAGCCCCCAGGCTAGTCTTGGACTTACAGAGATCCTACTGTCTGAAAATCCCAAGTGCTGGTATTACAGTCATGTGCTACCACCCTTGGGTTTCTGACACTGGCACCATGGCAGTTAGGACTGGGGATTGAACTTGTGACCTTGTGCTTGCTAGACAGGTGCTTATGCTGCTGAGCTACCTCCCTATCCTGGAGCGTAGGTGTCATGTTATGTGTTTTTGTCCATAGCAAAACCAAACAAAAGTAAATTAACATAAGTAATGAACCAGAACTATTGTACCTATTCTGTATAATTTTTCATCTCAAGTATTTCTGATCAGTGAAGTTACTTAATCTAGTGTCTTTGCAAAAATAGAGCTATTTGGAAGATTCGCATATAAATATTTCTCTTTTTCTAATTTTTTGTCTAAGACACTTTTAACAGAATTTCTTTCCAATTACTGCTTTGACATCACTTGAACAAATATAACTCACTACTATAATCATTAAATTCAAGGGAAGGTCTACAGCTGTGGTTTTTCCTGCATCACTTGGATCTTCCCTTTTGCCTCCTGAAAGGCCTCTGTGGCTGTAATGAGTCCTTGCTCATGTTCCATCACTCCTCCGCATTCCTTCCAGGTCTTCTTTAGATCTACTTCTTCTTCTTGATGCTATGACTGTCAATGTTCAATCTCAAAACCACCAGGAAACTTATATGCTATATGTATGTGCTTGTCTATCATCTGTCAGTCTATTTACCAAGCTACTTATGTATCTTGAGTACAATTATGTAATCATTGGCTTGGGCTAATTGGCCTTTTTGTTTAATGATGAGACCCAGAGGACATAGGTAAGCTGTTGGCCAAGAAAGATCACAACAAGTTTAGATCCCCATAGCAAGGGCTGGAGTTTCTCAAGGATGGACTACAACTTTTCATATTTTCTTTGACATTGGTGATGAAGGTATTGCACAAAAGCCTTGCTCCTCCACCATGAAGTTCAACCTCTACATTCACCTCGCCGAATCTGGGAGAGCAAAGGCAAGTCCATGATAGGACAGCAATTGCAAGCCCTTCTACTACAGCACGCCACTGAAATATACTAGTGATCAGCAGAAATATATACATTCAACACAGCTGTCACCCGTCTTCTTTCCAATGCTAGCAAGAAACTTTCCAACTTGATCTCAACTTGTCACACAGAAGAAATAGTAGTGTGAGGAATACAGTTCCCACATGTGTCAATATTGTGGATATACAGACAAGTCACCATCCACACTCATTGCATCTTTAGACTTCTAGTATTTTGTCTCTTCTAGTCTTCCATGTTGTTTTGATCACCTTGTCTACTGCCCCATCTGGGAACATAAAATACTGTCTCTCTACAGACTTGGGAATGAACCAAGTCTGTGTAGAGAGCTCACCTGATGTGTTTCCTCAGCCATAGACTTAGATATGTGACTGTTTTCTGGAAATCACCTTGATAGTTCATGTGATCCTCACCTTGTCCAAAAGTGAACTTATCTCTCTCCTTCTTGTATAGTTTCAATTCTGCTGCACAATACCATTAATTATCTACCATATGAACCAGAACTATCATACATATTCTGTATAATTGTTCACCTCAAGTATTTCTGATTAGTGTATATTAATTCCTATATTTCTTTTACATTATCCCTACTATTGTTATAGTTGAAGTGGTTAGCTTTTCACCTGTTGATCATATCACTCACTCCTTGCCACTGAGCTTTCATCCCATCCTGCTTCAACCTCTGTGAGATCTAAGTAAAATATGATTTTATAACTCCTCTCCTTAAACACTTTGCCTGCATAGTGAAACTATAATTTGTTTGTGCGGCAGATAAACTTCTTGGTGATCTGACTCTGATCTATGTTTGTAACTACCATACCCATTTTTGTTGTGACTATTATATTGTTCTCTTTGTCAGAACTTAAACAGTGGCTATTTTGTTATAAATCTGTCCCTGGAGATTGTCATTCTGGAGCTGGAAATAAAAATTTCTTTCCTTAATATTGGTTAAAACTCTAGGAAGTTTTCCTCTCACCCCCAGTGTCTGTGTTCTGTTTTCTGTAAAGAAACCTTTTTCCTCTACTGTGAAATAAAAAGTGGTAAACTATAAAACAGAAGAGACATTAGAGATGTGCAGAGAAACAGAGTCCTAATAAGGGCTGCCCTTGAATTCTGTGCTTGCCAGCCTTTCATTACCATGATGATCCACGTGTAAAGACAAATGTCTCCTTTTGTATTTATTTATTTATTTACTTACTTATTTTTTTTAAGTACTTGGTATAGCTCAGACTTGTAACGATCCTCCTGTTGTCAGCCTCCCCAGTGCTGGGAGTACAGGTGTGCACCACCACACCTGGACTCTGTGGCTGGCTCAGTGCACCTGAGGGCAGGGCTGGTGGGGCATGTTGTGCCAGGAATCAAATCCCAGTCCATGGCTTGCCTAAACAGGGGCTTAGCCTGTTGATCTATCTTGCAGACCCAAAAGTCTTCTTTTGGTTTGCTGTTCTAGAGTTTTCAGTACATGATCAGTGGACTCATTTCATAGCATAAGAAGCCAAACCACAAGGGAACATAAATTAGAGAAGGAACAACTAAACCACAAATGCGAAATGAAAGGGAGGGAAAGAAAGAGACCAGGACCCCCATCGCTCAAGGACACCCTCAAATTGTTGTAGGCAGCGGCATTAGATAGAAATATTTTTAGGTAGTCAGGCGGGGCCAAGCCCTCTAAAGAAATAATACAGGAAACAAGATGTCTGCAACTCCGGAAATGACAGAGGCTTCTGGTGTGAACCAGACCTAAAGGCCAAACAATGCTGAAAGAGTAACACCAGGGATTGATATTCTAAATAGGTAGTGATCTCCTAAAAAGATCCAAGTGAGTCACTAGCACAACCTCCAAGGGGAAGAGACCCTGTCCCCTATTCATGCCCGCTTACTACATGACTCGCTTCCCCATTTGGTCCTGGACCTAATCAACTTTACCTGAACAATGGTGCTTGTAATCCCATTGGTTGACTATAGCTTTGTCCCATCCCACCTCCACCTAAGCAAGACCTCTTCTCTACCTTAGTCCTGCATGGTTTTGCCTTATAAAAGCCCCTAAAAGAGACAGCTTCCCTGGGCAACCCGCTCAGGCCCCCCTTCTGTCCCTCTCTGACAGAAGCTTTTCTATCCAATAAAGTTTTTTCCTCAACCTCTGTTTGTTCCTAAAATTCATTCTTTGGTTTTAGAGAATACAAACTCATCCAGGTCAGGTTGGAAGTTCTACTTCCCTATATCAAAATTACTTGGGCCCCTCCTTCTAGGATTCATCTCTTAGTTTTGCAACTCTAGGGAATAGGTCTGTACTACATAAGTCTTCAAAGGACATTAGAGGTCTGAACTATAGCAGATCCCATTACCCAAAAGACCACTTCTGCTTTTTGTAGTGTGGTTATTTAAGTCAACAGAGTTTCCTCGGATAATTAAGTTTTCCCCTCTTACCTTCTATACACGTTCATAAATTGCTTAGTCATGCTATGCCGTGCTCTGTACACAGCCTTCCTCTGGTTTTTGTGGATGAGCTAAAGAATCATGTTTGCATGTGTATGTACATGTGTTTCTAAAGTGTGAGGATTTTAGTCTTTATTGTGGCATATGCTAGGTAAGTGCTTTACCACTGAGCTATGCCTCCAACACAAGAAAATCATGTTTCATGACACTGTTCAGACACCACTTCTAAAGAAGTGTTTTCTTGATTCTCAGTTAAATTGATTGTTTTACTTTCAGGGCCACTGTATGATGCCTACACAACTTACCATGTTGTATTCATTATTTGATCATTATCCTTACTATATGATAAAATTTGGGCGTGGGAGGGCTGGGGAGATGGCTCAGTGGAATAAGTGCTTCTTCCCTGGAAAGCACAAGGGTCTGAGTTCAATCCCTGGTTCCGCCAAAAAAAGAAAAAACAGTTTGAGAAAAAGGACCGTATCTTACATTTGATAAGTGACAATGTCTGACATAGGGAAATTGTTAACTGATATTTATCACTGTTAATTTGATCTCATAATTGACAGGTCTTGCTATGCAGTTCAGGATGGCCTTGAACTCACTATGTAGCCTACTGACCTTTGACTCATGGTAATCCTGCCTGCTTAAGCCTTTTGAGTACTTGAACCACAGATGTACCACTTGGCTATGTTTGCTATTTTGAAGGGGATTATGTTTCTGCATAGAAGGAATTCTTACTGTTAATATTTAGAATTCTCACTGTAACTTTCCATATTATTAATTTATAATCTATATGACCAAAAATGGAATGAATATTACTGTTTCCATCTCACCAAAGGTATAAAGAAGGCAGTTCATAGTATTTTTAAAAAATAAAGGTTAAAAAGACATTGCAATAAAAATAAGGGGAAACTACTTTCATTAAGGCCTGGGGTGTTGGGCATGATGGTAACAGGGATCAACCCAGAGTGAACTGAGGCAATTCTTGAGGCAGCTTTTGGAGTAAATATCCTTATGATACACTTACAATTTTGCATATATCACTGTCTGAGAATTAAGCTTCATAGTCCTAGTTTCAAAATATTAAGAATGACAAATTTGTTTACTTACAATTGTTTAAGAAAAGCTCTATAATGTCCCAATGTAGATTTCCTGAATATTCCAAAGGGAACTCTAAATCAATCTGTGTGAAATGGTATCAGGCAGCCACTGTATTTAATTTTCAAATTCTGTTGTGTTGTTCACTGCATTTGACCCAAAGAAATAGTTCTAATGATTTAGCATTATTTGTTGAACTTGGGATCCAATTTTCTTCCAGTTGATTAATTTATGTATACAATCCCAGCCAACTAGATAGGGATCAAATAATTGTACACAGTGCAGTTTAATTCTAATAGCAACATTCTTGTATATACTTTTTTAGCATGTCTGAGGGTATTTTTGGCCTGGTAATATAATACAGTGCTGAATTTCTTGGACTTACTACAGAAAATTTCCTTCATTGGCTGTAGAAAAGCTGCAACTCAAAACAGTACTTGTTTTGTTCATAGGCCACAACCACAATATCACTTCTCTTTTGAGGAATTCAACCAATAAGATCTGCATCAGTGTGATTTTAACCCTATAGCCAAAGATGATCATCTGACTCAGAGAACTCAGAGGAAAATCTTGAGAGGAATCCTTTATAAGAAGCAATTACTGAAGGAAGACCTCTACTGATCTTTCTTTTTCTTTTGTTAAACTGGAATTTCTCAAAGTCAAACTGTAACAGAATTGACCCTATTTATGTTTTTAGACTCTGCTCAGAGGACATTCTTTGTATTTTTATTTTTTTTCTGTCTATTGAGATGCCAGGGAGCTGAAAAGTGTTAAGTAAGCATAACTTTTTCCTAACTTGCTATTCTTATCTTTTGCCAACTACTCCTCCTTTTGCCTCTTAGGAAGTTTGGGAAGGGTAGATGAAGAATAGTGAGCCAAATTTAAGAACCCTCAAAAAAAATCAAGATCAGATCCCTTTCTGTCTCTAATATTTTCCAGCAATGATAAAACCACAATAGGGAGAAACAGATATTAACAAACGTTTGGTATTAGTGGTGATCGTGGAGCACCAAAGGAAAAATAAATTCACTCAAAATATTGTGCTGTGAGTCATGCAAATCAGATTTATGTTGTATGGAAAAACAGGATTTAAGAAAATCTGTGAGTAGAACAAAGAAATCTCACTTTATATTTCTAAATTTTGTTTGCTACATGAATTCATCCTCAAGGATGATTGCCAAGATTTGCATACTTTAAATATTAAATGAATGTGCTTAATAGTCTCACTGAAGTAGAAATCATGCCCTTTTTATAAGGAAAAAACCTTGCTTAATTTTAAGCACAGAATGAAATAAATGAAGCAGCAATATTTTCACAATTATTTTAATATAATGATTACTATCTATTGAATATCCTTGATTAGGTTGGCATTGTAATAGGCATTTGTTTCCAGGCATTTCTCTGTGATAAGTGAACTTTCCAAATAATTAATTCAATTAATTCAATTAATGTTTTAGGAGGCAACTAAATTATTTGAATGACAACTATCACCAATACCTTAAAATTGAATAAAATAATAATGCTCAATTAAAATAAACTTATAAAATATTTTTTAATTTCCTAAAATATTTCACCAGAAAAAAATTTTCAATGTAGTCCTTCATACAAGTAAATTCATAAATTTTTTACCACATTAATATAAGTAACCAACTGTCTTCGATGAGAAAATCTTGATTTTTTAGTATATTATAATGATGAATATGTAGAATATTAACTTCAAGGCCTTGAAATATTTGTAGTGCACCAAATTAAAAAAAAAAAAAAAAACTAAGCCAAGAGTGTGGTAAATTTATAATCCCAGCACTCAGAAGGCTGAGACAGGGGGATCGCTGTGAGTTTGAGGCTAGGCTGGACTACAATTTAAGTTCAAAGCAAGACCAAACCCTGTCTAAAAAAAATACAGTAAAATTAAAATTTGGTCAGATCGTAGGAGACAGGAGCACATCAATGTCTTTGATATTCAGGTCGATCTGGCTCAGATGAGCATCAAGCCAGGAACTTCCTGCGTTTTGAAAGCTGAACAATATAAAATTGGGAAGACTGAAAATATGCTTTAAGTATATAACACATGGGCTTGAAGAACCTTTCATTTTGTCTATGTAGTCAAACATTCTTAAACTTTAATTAAGAGAGAATACGAGAAGGGTAAAATATGGGCCATAGATAATATTGTTGCTCTGTAAGATGGAATCATAGAAGCAGCCAAGATGTTTATTAAAATGAAGTATTCAATTTTAAAGCAATCTATATTGATGTTCTGTTGTAGCAATTTCACTCCCATTGTACCAAATGATGAATGAAGAGGCAGGGACCTAGTCTGATGGTTGCGCCCAATGCAAAGTTGCAATGCTATGCGATTTCTTAGTGAATAATCGAGATTGCACTTTTTTTATCCCCAGTGAACAACAGCATACTGCATTTTAAATAAGTTACTATTTTTAAGCTTTCTATTCAGCAGGCAACATAATGGTGACTATTTGACCATTGCATGAAAATTTTTAAGATCAATCATAGAAGAATTGTTAGATTTTTTTTCAGAAATTGCCTGTGATGTTGGAGTTATGGAGTGACTTACAAAGGTATGGTCTATGATCTACTGGATTTTGCCCTTCCCAAACTTGTACGTTGAAATCCTAACTCAAAACGTGACCATATTTGAAGGCAGGTCTTTTAAGGAGGCAATTAAGATTAATTAGGTCATAAGGATGGGGCCGTAATGCAACAGAAAAAAAAATGTAAGAAAAGGAGAAATACCATAAGTGTAAAAATGTAGAGGAAAATCTTTTAAGAATGAGAGAGGAGGAATCCATTTGCAAGTCAGAAGAGATGTCTCACCAGGAGCCAACACCCTAGCATTTTGATCTTGGTCTTCCAGGATCCAGAACTATGTGAAAATAAAGTTCTGTTGTGTGAGTTACCAAGTATGTGTTGCACTGTTATATCAGCCTTGGAAGGTTGATGTAAGATCTTGTAGATTACCAACATCACAGTGTAACTGGTAGCTTTCTTTCATCTTCATTTCCTTAGCCAACATGCCATGACCTATCACAGCCATTGAGATCCTTCTTAAATTCTATTTTTTTTAATGGCATCATCTTTAAGTAAGCAAGTTCCATGCTTGCGGTCCATGTTAAAAATCTATATTTTATTAAAATAAATATACATACATAAATTTGCCATTTTAACCATTTCAAAGAATTCCAAGGGTGGTATTGAAAGATATTCATGCTGTAGTGGAATTATTACCACCATGCACTTCCAAAACATTTTCCTCTTCCCTGATGGAAACTCTATACGTGCTGAATGACAAACTCCATTCCTTGTGTACATAGTCACTGGTAAATACCCTTCTTCTTCCTGTCTCTATAAATTCGATTACTTTAGATATGCTGGATAAGTGGATCCATTAAATATTTCTCTCTTTCTAGCTAGATTATATTTACATAATATCTTCAAGTTTTTCCTATGTTGTTTTGTGAATCACATTTATATATATAATATACAATGTATAATATACAATGTTCAATAATATATATATACATATATATATATGTATATATATATATGTCACATTACGTTTATCTGTCCTTCAACAGACTCTTACATTACGTCTATGGTAAATTAATCATGCTGTGCATGTTGACATATAAATAGATGTTTGAGTCCCTGGTTTTAAAATTCTTTTTGGAATATGTCAAGTAGAGTTTAAGAACCACAGAGTAATTCTATTTTAAATTTTTAAAGAAGTGCCACTGGTTTTCATAATTACTGTACCTTTTCCATTTCCACCAAGAATGCACAAGGGTTCCAGCTTTTCCATACTGCTTACCAGCATTTATTATCATTTTCTTGTAGAGGAGTCTGCTTTTGTCTTAATACAGCCTCAGCAGGGGCATGAATGGGGAATTCCATTGCAGTTTGGGTTTGTGTTTACCTATTGATTAGTGAGGACCAACACTTTTTTCATATGACTATTCACTACTTATGTATCTTTGGGAAAATGTCTATTTAAATCCTTTTTCTAGTTTTCAATGTAGTTTGTGTTGAACTGAAAGTGTATTTTTCTTGATATTAGTCTCCGATTATCATATATGACTTGCAAATATTCTTTAATTTTATAGATGATGTTCACTTTGTTATTTCCTTTGGAATATGAAAGTTTTTAAGTTTGATATTTTCCTATATTTTCCTTCGCTGACTGTGTTTTTTGTGCCATATTCAGGAAGTCATTGCCAAATCCAATAACCTAAGGCATTTCCAGCCATGTTGTCTTATAGTTTAAGGCCTCAGTTTTAGTCTTTGCATTCAATTGGTGTTAATTTTTATGTATGGCCTAAGGTAAAGGTCCACCTTCACTCTTTTGCATGTAGATGTTCCAGAGACACTCACAGAAAGGACTTTCCTTTCCTCCTTTAGAGTCTTTCACATTTGCTGAAAATCATTTATAGATGCAGATGAGGGATTATTTCTGAACTCTCAGTTCTGTTCTACTAGTCTGTCTTTATGCCAGTACCTTACAGATTTGATTACTATAGTTGTATGGTAACTATAGATCTACAGATTACTACGGATCTAGTTCAGAATTGTGAATTTTCCACCTTTGTTTATTTTAAGGTTGTTTTGGTCATTCAGAGTTCATTAATATTGCACATTGGGCTGGGGAGATAGCTCAGTAGAATAAGTGCCTGCCTGGCAAGAGCAGGATCTTGAGTTCAATCTGCAGAAAAAATTGCATATTAGTTTTGGATGGACTTTTTAGTTTTTGAAAAAAAAGAAAAAGTCATAAGAATGGGTAGGAATTATTCTAAATCTGTAGATCATTTTTACATGCTAACAGTATTAGGGCTTTCAATCCATAAAGAATGTTCTTCCTTTTGTTTGTATATTCTTTAACTTCTTTAAGAAATGCTTTAGAGTGTTCAGTGCAGAAATACTTTCTCCTTTTTTAATTTAGTCTTAGACATTTTATTCTTTTTGATGCTATTGTCAATGGAATTGTTTTCTTGAATTAATTTTTGTATTTTTCAATGCTATTGCACAGAAGCATGTCTTGCTTTTAGGTAGCCTTGAATACTGCAACTTCAACTTATTTGTTACTAATTCCTTTTTTATGGGGGAAGAAACTGGAGGTCATTACCTAAAAGATAATGTCATTTGCATGAAGATAATGTTCCTTTCTAATTTTTAAAATTTAAATTGTAATTGTTTTCTGATTTATATGTTTTTGTTTCTTTTTCTATTTTCTCTAAGGTTGCCAGTACTATTGAAGAAAGATTGCAAAGTGAGCATTCTTATCTTGTTCATAAAAGATATTTTCAACTATTTTATCTTGAGTATGACTTAGCCATAGACTTTTCATATACTACCTGCATTATGTTGAAGCAATTTCATTCTATTCCTAGTTTGTTGGTATTATTAACATGAAAAGTATTGAATTTTATCAAATTTTTTCTGTACCCGTTAGCATTGTTATGTATTATTCATTTCTTCATTTTGTTAATGTATTGCATTTGATTGATTTTTATGGGACCATCAATGCATTCTAAGGATGAATCTAATCTTATTTGGTCATTGTATATCACCTTTTAATATTCTGTTGAATTTCTTGCTAGTATTTTGTTAAGAATGTTGCATCAATATTCATATTGGATATTAGTCTGTAGTTTTGCCTTCTTCTTGTGTGCTTAGCTGGCTTTAATGCTCAGGTACTACTAGCCTCAGAATAAGTTAGGAAGTCATGATTCCTCTCCTCGTCAATGACTGGTAGACTTTGAGAAAGATCACTGTTAATTCTTACAATATTAGTGAAAGCAGCTGATTCCGGTTCTGTTCATTGTTGAAACTTGTTTTTTTATGAATTACTAATTCAATTACCTTACTAGATGTAATTCTATTTAGCTTTTCTGCTTCTTCATGATTAGTTCTTTGTTTCTCAGAATGTGTTTATTTCATTTAGATGTACAGTTTTTGTCATATGATTGCTCTTGTACTATTGATATTTATTTCTATGCAACTAGATGGAATGTAGCCACTTTTATTTCTGCTTTAATTTGTTGAGTATTTTGTTATTTTCGTAGTCAATCTATCTGAAGTTTGTCAGTTCATTAGATCGTTTTGAAAATCCAACTGTTCGATTAATTGACCCTATGTAGCTATACTGTTGAACATTCATGATTTTTGGGAATTTACACACACTCAATTTAGGAATAACTCTGAAGATCCCTTAGAAATAAAAAGTTTGGTCAAGAATTTTTTTCTTTAATGTATTTACAGGTAATAAAAACCAAAGAGAAAAAATGAATGCCATAATTCTTGGTACAGAAAGTTTATACCATACATCTATTTCCTTTTTATTTAGGTCTTTTAAAACATAATAAGAAAGAATTTGAAAAAAATGAGATGGGCTTATCACAAGAATACCTGGGTTTAGGCCACATTTTGCCACTACATAATCTGAGTAACTTTCAGTCAATTCCAGAAAATTATTTGAAACTCTTTGTTTAGCAGCAAAATGGAGATACTGACGTTTCTTATGTGGGGGAACAGGCTTTAAGAGTGAAAATAATAC
>PVKA01034564.1:0-23366 GCA_004027165.1 Ctenomys sociabilis
ATAAAAAAATAAGATAAGTAAGCAGCTACACTCTTAATTTACTGATAAGAGACATCTGCTATAATAATGTCTGTAAGTATAATATCATGTATGCACCCTGTACGATACCAAAACAGTATGAAAAGTTTGCAATGTAGTAATTTATCGAATCTGTCTTGTTAAGGTGTCTTAAAACTGTCTGATTGATATTTGTACTTCAATAAAATAAAAAATAAATTAAAAATAAATAAATAAAAAGTATGCTTTAAGAAACCTGTTTTTTTTTTAAAAAAAAGAAAAGACCACCTACAAACTGGGGAAAATATCTTAACCAACTGTCACTCAAATACTTATATCTAGACTATATAGAGAATTAAAAATAATCAGGCATCCAAAATTCAAAGACAGAATCCAAAAGTAGGCATCTGAAATGAATATACACTGGTCAGAAGAAAAGCAAATGACAAATACATGAAAGGATGTTCTGCAGCACTGGTCATCTGGGAAATGCAAATTAAAATAATACTAAGACACATGTCACTCCACAAAAAGTGGCTCTCATCAAGAAATCAACTAATAACACATGCAGGAGAGGCTGTGGGGAAAAAACGAACACTTCCTCCCTGTTAGTAGGAGTATAGACTGGTACAACCTATATGGATATCAGTGTGGAGACTCCTCAAAAAAATAGGATGAGAAGTCCCATTCAACCCAGCTGTTTACTTTCTAGACATTCTTCCAAAAGAACAGAAAGCATCATACCACAATGATATACGTACACCCATGTTTATAGCAGCACATTTTGTCATAGCTAAATCTTGGAAACAACCCAAATGCTTATCATCTGAGGAATGGTTAAAAGAGATGTGGTATTTTTATATAATGGAGTGTTATTCAGCCATAAAGAAAAACAAACTGGAGGCTTTTATAGGTGAATGAATGCAACTAGAGGCTATACTTATTCATAAGTGAAATAAATCAGACCCACTTGTATAAACATCATATTTTCTCTTTGGTGTAAGAACCTAAAAGATAAAATAAAATAAAATGTGAAAAGTTCAATAGATATAGTAAAACAGAAAGTACTAAACAGAAAGAAAAAACAATGGAGATGAGGGAAAGAAGAAAAGATAGGAAAATAAAGGCAGGGAAAGATCAGTAAGTATATACACAGGAAAGCTAAGATCATTGTACTACTGATACCTATCAATTTTTTGAAGGCAGTAGTTAATGTTTGAAATTTTTGTTTCAACCAGTTTTTGTATGCTAATATCTGTAATCTGAAGAACCTTTATCTGTAAAACATCTTTCAGAATTTACTGCTGTCTGCTAGTGATAAAAATTTATTTTTATTTTTTTTGAAAATGTTTCTACATTGCTTTGATTTAAAAAAAAAAAAAAAAAGACATTTTCATTGCTGACAACTTCCTAAATCTGCAGTTCCTTCCATTCAACAGCTATATCACACACAGCCATTTTGTGCGCAAAGTCAGTTGTTACTCTAACCCTTGCTCTTTGGAAGAAAGCCTTTTCATTGATTATATGTTCCCTTTGCCTTTTGGTTTCCTTTAACTATATTAACTTCATTCTTCCTCTTGGAGTTTGTGAACTTTTAAATTTGTGGTGGCTCTGTGGAATAAGATCTAGAAATTTCTCAGCCAATATTTTTCAAATATTGTGTATGTCTGGTTTTTAAAATGTGCTCTCCTAGAACTCTAATTAAATGTTTCTGGATTTAATCATTCTCTATGTCTCATACTGTTGCATAATAGCTATCCTTTTTTCTCTCCGTGGCTAACTTTGTAGTTTCTTCTAGCCTGTATTTCATGTCACCAAATCACTCTTCAGCTATGCCTGTTATATTATTAATCTATCCTAGAAGTTTATATTTATTGCTTTAAACATTTTTTTGTATTTTGTGTTAAAACTTTTTTTTTCAGAACTAGGGATTGAACTCTTGCATTTTTCAGGGAAGTGCTTATTCTACTGAGCCATCTCCCCGGCCCTCTGCTAAAATTTTTAATTTTAGCTCTTATCCTTTTGATCCTGGATAGCATAGCTGTTTTTCTTTATTTATATCTTTGATTTTGTTTCCCATTTTGCTTCATATGGTTTCAATTTCCATAATCCCTGTGGTTTTTGTTTGTTTGTTTCTGCCACTATTATTTATACTGCTTCTTGCTTATGCAACTGTATCTCCAAGTATTTAGTAATTTATATTGATTTGTGACACTGATTATATTGGAGAAAATCTCATGGAAATATCTGACATATAAGATGGTATTTATTGTCTTCCTCCAGAGAGATTTTTCCTCTGCCATGTTCTTGGAGATGACAGCAGTGTAGGGTCACTATAGTCCAAGTTAATGAGGGCAAAACCAAGCTGCATGCTATAGGAAGGCCCATTTATTCTATCCTTCCCTTATTCCTAGGATGCTACTATGTTTCAGCAGAATGTTCGGTCTCTATGTGGATACTTGACATGATGAATAATAGAAACATAAGAAAACAGCAACCTTTAATGTATGCTGCTACCAAGAATCTTCATTAGTATTTCTCTTTCAACCATCACATTCTACCATGAAATCTAGTAATTCTATTTCCTTCTCACCCTCTTAACTTTGTTGTTTCTGGATGTTATTGTTCTAAGTGGACATAGAAATAGTAGAGAGAGTAGTTGCACTAGATGAGGTAAATCTTTGCACATATTAGCAAGATAGAAGAATGTGACTTCCTTGTATTTGTCCACTCACAGAAATATCAATTTGAACTATGTATGCAGAAAATAGCTTCAAAGAGTTAGGGAAATGAGATGATAGATTGCAACATCTGGACATGGCAAAAAATATGAAAAAATTCACTGAAAAGGAAAAAATATATAGTTTTACTTTACCCTTCCCCATCACCAGATAGCATGTCATGGAGAGAAGGAAAAGGACGTAAGCATCAGAGTTTGCCTTAGACCCCAGTACCAAGCCTTCCTTGGTATTATGAAACACTAAGAAAGCCCCTTCACCCTTTGCTATAGTGAAAGATCTGAGCCTCTGATCATGCCCCAAGATAAAGTGGATTTCATGACCCAGGTTTCATGTATGTCTTCCAGTCTTGGTCTTTGCACTCTTCTCATGACAAGGCCTACTTCAGCATCCCCAGGCTGATACTGGCCCTAGAGCTGAGCCAGCTTGCACAAACTCAAGTCTAGGTCCATCTCATGGGTGGACCAGCCTAAGTGGAGCTGCAATCCAGAGTAGCCTCAGCACTGGGTTAATCCCCACAGCACCCAGAGTCTAAGCATAAACACAGCTCTAGACTCAACATAGATACATAGTTACCAGGCTAGCATGCCCAGACCCAACCACAGTCTGACTCCAGCACATACATGCTCCTAATCAACCAAGAAACAAGCAATTTCCTATGGCTCCAAGCTTCAAGCCTGTTCCAGGTCTCAGAACACCTCAGAATCAGGTCAGCCTAGACAGACACAATCTTCAGTTCCTCCTCTGAACCAGATCAGCATCTGTAACCTTAAGCACTGGGCTGGTGCCCATGGACTCCAAACACATTACAATAGTATTTTGTGTAAACCTACATTAGCCATAAAAAAACTGTAGTGTAGATACAAAACACAAAACTAAGGAATGACAACATACCACTAGAGAATATCACACAATTACAAAAGAAGATAGTAAGACAGAAAGAAAGAGACACAAGATGTATAGATCCAATACAATCAGAATACAATTAATAAAATTACAGTGCTAAATCTTTGTCTAAGGAAGTACCTTGAACCTCATTACTGGATACATATCCAAAGGATATAGATTCAGTATCTTAAAAAATATCTACACTACAAAGTTCATTGCAAAAATAGTCATAATAGTCAAGACAGACACAGAAACAATTTCTACATTCATCAGTGGATAAAGGGACAAAGAAAATGAGGCATATATACACGTACAATATTATACAGTCTCAGATAAGGAGATCCTGTCTCTTTTTTTTTTTTTTTTTTTTTTTTTTGCAATACCAGGGATTGAACTCATCCTATCATTTTCTTTTTTTTTTAATGACCATTTGTATTCTTTTATTAATGAGTCCATTTGGCAGAGGAAGAAAACTCATTATGATATCAAAGTTTTTCACATTTAGATTATCATGGAAGTAATAAAATGGTGAGGTCAGTTACAGTTTAAGGACTGGATGTGGTATCTTTGCTAGAGTAGCAACTACACATAGCTCCTGGCACAGTACGTTGCTATGGACAAGGCAAATTCTTTCTCTTTTTTTTTTCAGCTTTTTAGTTTTTTTATTTTAAAGAGGAAAAAAACAAGCAGCAACAAAGGTTGTTATATTACATATTGTTATCATCAAATTTGTTGCCCAGATTACCAGATATAGTCATACAGTCTTAAAGATTTCACGTTTGCAGTTCTGAGGACTTGCCGTTTGTTTTTTTAAATTTTATTTTATTTTATTGAAGAACAAATAACAATGAGACAGTTTCAAACCAAATTAGCAGGACAGCTTCAACAAGTAATACATTGCATATTGTTTCCTATCATTTCCAATAACATAGTTGATTTCATACCAAATGAAATCAACCAGTCACAGAAACGCACTATACGGTCCTACTTTTATGTGGAATTAAAAAATGTTAAACTCACAGAAGTAGAGAACAGAATGGTGATTGATTGGGGGATAGGTGCTACAATTTTGACCAAAGAACATAAAATTTCAGTTAGATAAGAAGAATAACTTCAAGAGATCTACTTTATTGCACAGTGAACACAGTTAATTACAGTGTGTAGAATTCCTGAAAAATCACTAAGAATAGAATTTGTGCTTTCACCTCCAAAAAAGTTTGAATATGCTAATTAGGTTGATTTAGCAATACCATAAGGTGTATATTTCAAAACATTATGACATCATATTGCATGTGAAAAATATACATGGTTTAATCTATCAATTACATTTCAAAAATAATGCTTAAGAGAGGTCATGGTCGGAGAGAAATGATTCCTGGTTGCATCAAAATCATTATCTGAAGGTACAAGAAACAGGTCATCCTGCATTAGTGCCCTATTACTAATTATCACAAATTAAATTAATTAGAATTAATTGGCTGAAACTATATCTTCATTGGATTATGAAAGTCAGACCCATCTTACATGGGTTTTCTTAAGGTGGGGTCAAGGTATCAAGCAGGGATGTATTCCTCTCTGGGGGCTTTTGGGAGTTACTTTTTTTCCCCTTTTCTAAACTTCATCTGCATTCCTTGGCTCATGATCTCATATTCTGCCTTTAAAGTTAGCAACAACAAGGAGAGTTGTTACCATGCGTCTTCACTTTGACTCTTCTTCCAACCATGAATCTCTCTTTTTCTGTTATTTCTTCTCCCTTCTCTGCTTTTAAGGATTCTTATCATTGCAATGGGCCCTATCCAGATAACCCACAATCAAATCCTCACTTTAAAGTCTCCTGACTACCAACTTTAGTAGTAATCTTGATTGCTTTTATAACATATTCTAGAGAATAAGATGTTAGTATCTTTTAGAGATTTATCATAAGTCCCAGCGGTAGATTACTGATAAAGAGACAAAGTAACATGGCCTCAGGTAAATGGATTGGGTTATGGAAGAACTCTAGTTCTTTTTTTTTGCTTGTTTGTTTATTATTATTATTTTTGTTTTTGTTTTTTAGGGAAGGGTCTACAGAGTGCTCAGGGTCTCACTAGATCAGACTTTTAGTGCTCCTCCTGTTTACAGCCTCCAAGAGCTGGAATTATAGGCACATGCCACCATGCCCAGTCTCAATTGCTATCTCAGTGCACCCCAGGGGCAGGGCCAGCACAGCAGGCCTGGGGATCAAATCCCTGGACCCTGCTCCTGCTTGCAGGTACTTTAATTCGCTCAGCTCTTTGGCTAGCCCAGAACTCTAGTTCTAATGAGGAAATAAAATACAAAGTGGGAATGGAAAGCCTCTGAGAGGGGAGTGCATGAAACCATGGGAATGAAGCCAGAGGTGCACGAAAACCCTAGAAAGTCAAGTTGCCAGCAATATGTAAGTTCTGCCAAGAAAGCAGCCATGAGGGGAGCCAGCCCAAGACAAGGCCATGTGGGCTGCAACCAGCTGGTTTGTCCATAAAGGGGGCCTTCCAATGCCTCTGAATATACATTGTACTACAGTTTGCCAGATCTGCTGTTTTCCCTACGTGTTTGATCTTGCTTTGGCCCAATTCTTCTCTATCTGCCTATTCCATCTTGGAACGGGAATATTTACCTTATATCATCATACCTTGGGCTTATGTGAATTATTTTTTTCTTTATGCAGAGGTTCATAGTTAAGGGTTTGACTTGAGTCTCAAAAGAGAGTAGGACTTTTGAAAAATTGTGAAACTATTTACAATTTGGGGAAAGGATCATTGCATCTCCAGTTGTCCCTGAGACAGTTGTATTAATTAGGTAGAATGAACTTGTAATTGTCTTTATTTGGAGACTAAGTGTGGTTTAAGGAGCTGTATCTGGAACAAAGTAGGCAAGGGGTGGATTGTTATTCCTAATCTTGATATATGAGCTTTATTGGATTCAGAAATGCCTCGCATATTAAGAAAGCCCAACCCTAGCTGTGACTGTGTGGGTCATGGGCATGTGCCCTTGGTATCATGCAAAGTCCCAAGTCCATTCTTCCCTGGCACTGTTCTCCTGCTCTGTTCCCTGGCTGCCAGCACTGTGCAGCTTTGCTGCACTGTCCCCTCTGCCATGACATTCCTGCCTTGGAGCCTGTTGACCATGAACTGAATCCTCTGAACTGTGAGCCAAACAAACCTCTTTTTTCTAAAGTTGTAGGTATCATATATTGTGTTGATAATGAGAAAGCTAACTAATATAAATTCCCAAAGGAATATTTTTATTTAAAGTAAACTTGGTCCTCTCTTAGTAAACCCCTTTTTCCTTTCTTCCTTCCTTCCTTCTCTTTTGCAAATGACAAAGAGCTAAATAAAAAAATGAGATGAACATTATATTACAGGCCTTCTGTCTAAACATAAGAAGATGAATCTACCTGCCCATAATGCTGTGTTTTTCTTATCCTCCTGTGTTTATGTCATTATTTTCTCTTAAAGTCTGCTTTCTGCTCTGCGTCAAGCATGCAGAAGAGGAAGGAGAGAATTACTAATTACAATTAGTAACTGATAAAGGAATTCGTAATTGCCACTTACAGTGAGGCAAGCTGAGGTCAGTGAAAGGCACATAGCATCAGACACAAGTTTCCTGCTTGAAGAAGCTGAGTCTAGTAGAAGAATCCTATCAAAGAGGTCCTAATTGGGAAGGATTTGTGTTAGGAGAGAATATAGGCTATATAGCAGGGGCTACGTGACCTGAAGTCCTATTAGTCATGTAGAAAAATAGCACAGGAGATTTAAAGACAAACACAGGCATGGCTGGCAGAAAGATGGTCCACAGCGTAGCTTCCTAAAGACACAGATTCTCTGTACTCACCAAGTTTTAATGTTTTGCATGACATGCATTTGCAGATAAATCAAAGAACTGGGACTGAAGGCAGCCGGTGTCAGCAATACCTGCAGCACTAGCAGCTCCAACATGCAAGATGGCTGCCCTGAGGAACAGACAGGGCTGTCCCAGCTGGCAACACTCACAGATATCGTAGCTTCTCCTAGGAATGAACTGTTCCTGGGCTGCTGGGCACCATTTGGGCAGAATCCTGGCTAGGCTCACTGAGAAGTCTGCGGTTTTCTAAGAGCAACCATGCCATCAGGAGGACCTATTGGCTTTGCCAAAGTGCCTGCAACATTTGGCCCACGTCTGGAGGAGTGATAGTAATACACCACACCTCAGGAGGGGACACGTAAGCTTCGCAGGTAAGTCTCAACAGTTTGCCAGAACTCCTCCTCGGCAGCATAGAGATGCTTCCAATTTCAGATCTGGAGCTTCCCATGCAAGATGTCTTTTCAACTGCTCTCCTCATTGCTGGGACAAAACAACCAACTTAAAGGAGAAGCAGTTTATTTTGGCTCACAGTTTTGCAAGTCTCAGTCCATGTTTGGTAGGCTCAGTGCAGCAATGGCATGGCAAAGGGCTGTGGGGAGGACAGCTGCTCATGTCCTGCTGGTCAGGAGGCAGAGAGAAGGGACAAGCTGCACAGGAGCATGTATTCGCTCATGTGTCGCCCCAGTGCGCTACCTCCTCCAATCTCCACATCCTAACAAAAGGCCAGCCTACTGCTCCCATGGTCCAACTTTCTTCCCCAAACCCCACATGAGCACAAGAGGTCTTTGGGGAACATTCTTGATATACACATAGCAGTGCCTGTTTCCTTCACTCCACACAGCCTCTTCCTTATAGTGACAAGCAAAAGTAGCATGTTAAGCTCTCCACCCTCCTCCATGCCCATCATTCCTCTTTATATAGACCTTACCTTTGGAACCTGGCAGCACAGCCATATTTTCCTGTTAAGCCTGAGGGTCTTCACTATACCTCTCCCTATGGAACTGCCCTAGTGAGGCAGGGAGGATTCACAATCTTGACATTTGCTACTATTGTTTTGTGTTTGATTGCATGCTGGTAAGCTGCAACTAGCAAGCCTTTGAAGGTACCAGCTCCTAGCATTATTGATCTACTCTGTGTGTGTCTGGAAGGCTGGGCACAGTCTGAAAGCTGCTGTTTGGTGCTGCAACAACTACAGTGTGGACTTTTATAAGAGACTTACATTTTTGGTTTGCTTCTGTGGATCTGCCTTCCAGGGTTTCTTCTTAGTTATTGCCATGTATTTAGTGTGTTGATTCAGGGAACTATGGATTTTAAATGGATTCATTTAGAAAGGAATTGTTTGATTTGGAAGTTGTTTGGAAGTGCCAGGGTGGAAGAATATACAACATCACAGGTGACTAAAAAATCAGCCTCAACTCTGCAGAATCAAAGCAATTTGAAGTTTTTCTTGCCCACCTGGGGATCTCCAATCATGGGACAGTGGGGGATGAAGGACACATTTTGTGTTCTCTTTTTGATGTTGACTAGTAGGTTTGCTCTAGTTTCTGTGGACTGCCTTACCAAGTTCTAGTTCCCTTCTAAGTCTGTTTGATTAATTTTCAGTCCCACTTGATGAACTTATTTTTTGCTCACCTGTGTCTTTATAGGAATTTTAGTGGAAAGTTGAAAAAGACTGCATTTGAGCCTGCCAGCCAGATTGCTTGCTAAATTGGAACTTTTAGAAGCAACTTTCAAAAGTCTGTGCTATTCTCTTTGATTCCTCCCCACAAGTTTGTCTATTCAGAAAGTGCTATTTTATGGATTATAGAATAGCGATAAGTAGAAGTGATTATTATGAAGAATGAGTATTCATCTTTTTCTGAAGAAATACTGATTTCAGTGGGAGGTTAGGAATCCTTGGCTCTTGCATTTATGTACATGCCAGAGTCTTGGTGCCAACTTTGGATGAAAGAAAGGTAATTTGTAGTCAATTGTGCCTTTGCAATGCAGTGCCTGATATATCATTAGTAAACAAAGCAACAGACTGTACCACATGTCAGCTAATGGCATCTCCTTTCACATAGTGTATGCCAATTTTTCAGTACTTTACAATTGAAGAAATTGTTTTAAATTTTGAGAGGATTTCCTTTGAAATCTAGCTGCTGTTCTATTTCTATACTTCTTTTTTGCTCTTGGTAATTGGAAGAAAACTACATTTTCTGCCACATTCTCACCACCTGCCTTGAGCCACTCCTTCTCTGTCTAGATTCTGGGCCAACACCCCAAATCATCACAGATCTTTGGTCTTTAACGTGCTCTTCTTGCCAGGGAAAAATAGACGTGGACAATCCTGACCTTTCTCAACTATTATCCCGATAACACCCCTTCTTCCTTCCTATGCAATGAATCCATCTGGTGTTCAAAGCCTGTTCCCTACAAGTATTCTAGGAACTTACTTTAATAGTTCCCTTTTGTGTTGTCAGTCTGTGTCCATCTACAGAATCTTCCCAAAGTAGATCATGAAGACATCATACACACACACACACACACACACACACACACACACACACACACACACTGCACACATACTCAAATGCACATATGTATTTTTTCTTTGATTCTGTATCCTTCTTTATGTATTGGACTATCTTTCCTTGAACAGGAAAAGTAGCTGACAAAACCATATCTACTTGCTGTCCCCAAAGTTTCAGCTTCCTTTTCCTCATCTTTCAAGTGATCTTTGTGGCACCTGCTGAGACGGTGACAGTCTCCCTCGTCTGATCAATGAATGACATAAATTATTTAGGGAGAACGTTTGGCCAATTCTTGGAATTTATTTTTTTAATTAATTTACTGATGTTTTATTTCACATTTTCCACACCTCATAGATTTACTGCTATGTGTTTCTCTAGCAGATCATGGTTTTAACCTTTAACATTTAGATTTTTCAGTTTCCAATTTATTCCTAGGCCAGACTTAGAGATTTATGTTTTCCTAGACAGTGATTCTGACACTGACACTCAGTAACAGCATCACAGCCAGGAACACCAAATAAGAAACTCTAGGTGTGGCATCCAATAAACCATTTTTGATGAGCTCTCCAGAAGATTCAAACTTGAGAATTATTGTCCTAGAAAAGTTGTTTCATTTATGTAAATTCATTGCATAAAATATGACTTTATGCAAGTGTCTGCTACTTTTTACTCATTGCTGAGACAAAAGAAAAAACACCTGACACCCAAAATTAAGAAAGGAAAGGTTTATTTTAGCTCACAGTGGAGGTTTCAGTCCATGCTCTGGATGACTCCAAAGCAGACTGGCACACTGCAGAGGGCAGCAGTTCATAGCAGCAGAAAACAACAAAGAGCAGAAGGAGCAGAAGCTATAGCGTCTGTCAAGCCTAACTCCCTACCAAGGTGATTGTAAAGACTGGAGCTTCTTCCAGAAAGTGGTGGTGACTGCAAAGATCAGAGCTCCTCTGAGAAACTGGTGCAGCTCTGAAGACGAAGCACCTCTGAGGAAGAGGTGCACTTCTTTCCGCGGTGACTGTGAAGACTAGAGCTCCTCTGAGGAGGTGGAGCACCAAATCCTTCCTCAACTCACTTTTATATTCTTTTATTGTTGACTCACTCTAGGGTGGAGTGTCACTGAGCTGATTCAGCTAATCTTCCAACTTCTCAAATAGACACGCTGGATCAGCCACCACAATCTACCCCTGGTCCACTTTGCAACTAGACATACTTCTTTAAAGCAGTCCCCAGATAAAAAGACATGCTTGTCAACATTCCACAACTTCAACATTATAAGACAGGTTCAACTAGCATTAAGAATCATGCAATGCAATCCCAATTAAAATACCATTAGTATGTAACTCACAGAGATAGAGACATCTCTCCTCAACTTCATTTGAAATCAGAAGAGAGCTAGAATATCAAAAGCAATCCTGGGAAATAAAGGAAAGACAGGTGGCATCATAATCCCTGACTTTTAATTATACTATAAATCTACTGTGATAAAATCAGCATTGTACTGGCAAAAAAAAAAAAATCTGAGGATCATTGCCTCAGAATCAATGGAACAGATTAGAAGATGCAGGCACAACTGCAAACACACTCAACCATGTTGTCTTTGATAAAGGGGCCAAACATGCTCACAGGAAGAAAGACAGTCTCTTTTATAAATGGTGCTGGAGAAACTGGCCTTCTGCATGATGAAGGCTAAAACTAGACCCAGGCCCATCACCTTGCATAAAGCTACAGTCAAAGTCCAGCAAAGATTTGAATATTAAAACAGAAACACTTTGAAGGAAAAATGTAGACAGAAATCTTAAATACAATGGATTAGGTAGAGAGTTCATGAACAAAAACCAAACAGCATGAGAAATACTTCAAAGAATCAACAACTGGGATCTCATCTTTTTGAAAAATTTCTGTACTTCAAAACAAATCTCCAGCAGAGTAAGAAGAAAACTCAGAAACTGAAAAAATATTTTAGCTAAATGTCCCTCCCACAAAGGCCTTGTATTTAGAATACATAAAGAATTTTTTTTAAATCAGACACCTAAATTCAAATATCCAATCCAAAAATGGGCATCTGAAATGAATAAGCACTTCTCAGAGGAAGAAAAACAGTTGACCAGTAGATATATGAAAAAATGTTCAACATCCTTGGTCATTTGGGAAATGCAAACTAAAATAACACTGAGATTCCATCTCACCCCAGAAAGAATGGCTAAAATCAAGAAGTTAGCCTGTATCAAATGCTGGAACAGCTGGGGAGAAAAACAAAACTTCTGCACTGTTGGTGGGAGTGCACACTTGTACAACCACTATGGATATCAGTATGGAGATTTCCTAGAAAGCTAGGATTGAAGGTCCCATTCAAGCCAGCTATTACTTTCATGGGCATCTTTCCAGAAGAACTGAAAACATCATACCACAGTGACATATGTGCACCCGTGTTTATAGCAGCACAATTTGTCACAGCTAAACCCTGAAAACAACCCAGATTCACATTAACTGCAGAATGGGTAAAAAAGATGTGGTATTTTTATACAATAGAATATTTTTCAGCTATTAAAAACAGAATAAATTTGAGTCTTTTGTTGGTAAATGGGTGCAATTAGAGAACATACTCCTAAGTGAAATAAATCATATCCACATGAACACATATCATATTGTCTCTTTAGTGTGAGGACCTGAAAGAAAAAAAATGCCATCTGAAGGGTACAGTAGATACTGGGACAAGGGAATGAACTTATTCAAAAGGAAAGAGTTACTGAGTTGAGGAGAAGGACAGAAGAGGGAGTAAGGGAAAGAGATTTGTCTGTGTATGTAAGCAGTTTAGTCTGGACAACTGAACTGTGCGTTTCTGTGGGTCTATGGAAAGGAGAAGTTAATGCCTGTTTGGTCTCCTTTATTTGATTGTTTGTACTTTTTTTCTGATTAAGTTCTTACAAATTTCTTTCTTCTCTTCTTTCTTCCTTCTTTCCATTTTACATGCATACATCTGGTAATATGAATGACTAATTGGAAGGCAATACTGTGCATTGTAACAAATACTGTGAAATTCGTATCACTTTGTTAAGTGAAATTCTGTCTCACTCGTAGTTTTTATGTTTTAATTCTAATTTGTACTCTCTTTAAAAAGTGCAAAAGAATCATTATTAAGTGTATCAACAGTGTATGGCCGAATAGCCCAGCAGCTTTAAGGTGCCTGCAGGTGCAGGAGCTGGGGGTTCAATCCCTAGGCCTGCCATGCCGCCCCCTCCCCACGGTCTCCGGGGCACACTGAGACCATGACTGAGACTGGGCATGGTGGTGTGCGCCTATAGTCCCAGAACTTGGGAGGCATAAACAGGAGAATCACTATGGGTCCAATCTAGTCCTCAGAGCCTGAACACCCTGTAGACCCTTCCCTAAAATACAGAAAAAAAAGCCTATCAACATTATATTATGTGAGAACCACAATGTTCTGCCCCTGACCTCAATGACTCATTCACATATATATGCTTGTTTTTAGCCAACTGGATCTGTTATCATTTAAAAAAAAAAAAAAAAAAAAGAATGAGAATACAAAGTCTAAAATATCAGCTAAGAGAACAATTACAAAATACAGTCCAAACTTAACAAAATATGAAATAGAGAACACCAAGTTCTAGAATTAAAATTCAGAAAAGTATCCCTAGTTAAATAAATTCAAGATACTGTCCTTTGTGAAAACAACAATACAAAAATGAATAGGAAGAAACCTCTGGCTAACCTAATCAGGAAGCTAAAGTGAATACTTAGGAGCTGAGCCTGAAGGGAGCGGGACGGGGACTCAGGAAACTCTTACAATCACATAATATTGGAAAAATCTTAAAATTTTAATGAGTCAAATTTTCACAAAATTCCTGATTTTCTAGAAAGAAAAGATAATCAATATTTACCCCCCAAAATAAATTTCCACAAAATTCCCAAATGAAAGAGAAATAAATAAATACTTCTCGGAAGTACAAATGGCCAACAAATACATGAAAAAATGTATTTCAACATTGCTGGCCATTAGAGAAATGCAAGACAAAATAACACTGGGATTGCTTATTATTCCAGAAAAAATTACCTTCATCAAGAAATCAGACGAACAACACTGATGAGCGTGTGAGGGAAAAGGAACTCTTCTACACTCTGGTAAGACTGTAAACTACAAGCACTATGGAAATCAATATGGAGAATTTTTTTGTGTGGTGCCAAGGATTGAACTCAGGACCTTGCACTTGCCAAGCAAACACTCTGTGCTACCTCCCCAGCCCTAATATGGAGATTCTTGAAAAAAATAAAATTAGAAATTACATTTGCTTTAGCTTTGTCCCTTTTAAGTATCTTCTGAAAGGAGTAAAAGTCATATTAGAGTGACACAAGCATACCTATGTTTACAGTAGCAAAGTTCATAATTCATATGTTTTAGAAACAGCCTATATCTGTCAACAGATGAATGGAACAAAAACATGTGGTATTAACATGCAATAAAGTACTACTCTGTGGTGAAGAAGCATAAACTTGAGACATTTGTAAGAAAATGGGTGTATCTTGAGACCATACTGTTAGGTTGCAATTACTTGAACATGCAAGCTTAAACGTTGTATCATTTCTTTTATGGGAGAAACCCAAAATAAATAGCAAAATAAAAGATAGATGATAGGAGCCAAGGATATAGCTCAGTGGCATAAGCACCTGCCTGGCAAGTACAAGGTCCTGAGTTTGATTCTTAGTACAAAAAGAAGAAGAAGAAGAAGAAGAAGAAGAAGAAGAAGAAGAAGAAGAAGAAGAAGAAGAAGAAGAAGAAGAAGAAGAAGAAGAAGAAGAAGAAGAAGAAGAAGAAGAAGAAGAAGAAGAAAGAAAGAAAGAAAGAAAGAAAGAAAGAAAGAAAGAAAGAGCTAGATCTCTCTCAAAGAGTAAGGTGTTCAAGATTTCCATTGTTTCCTTCTAGTCTCTTCTTCTTGTTCCTTTCTTTCTTTCCCCTTCCCCGCTCTACTGTTCTCCTTTCCATTTGACCACTTTCTTAATATTTCTCAATATAGTATCTATTACACACTTTTGGTCCTTACTTACACTTTCAGTTTTTCATACCAGAGAAACAAGACAGTATAAAAGATGTGCATCTGATTTATTTCACTCAATATTACGATCTCAGGATGTATCCATTCAGCTAGTACCCATCCATCTCAAATGTACGCTTCCTTATGGCACAGTAACACTTCAATGTATAAAAAACCCACATCTTCTTTGCCCATTCATTCATTGATGGGCATTTTAATTGTTTCCAAGATTTATCTACTAAGAAACTGTGTTACTATAAACATAGATGTGCTTATATCACTGTAGTATAATGCTTTTAATTCTTTTGAGTAGATACCTAGACGGCAACAGTTGGTCAAATGGAAGTTCTACTTTTAGATTTTGAAGAATATCCTCATTGATTTTAACAGTAGTTGTACCAGTCTACACCCCCACCAACAATGGAGGATGGCTCCTCCTCCAGCCCATAAAGTCACCAGCATTTGTTGTTGGTTGATTTCTTTATTATAGCCATTCTTTATGGGGTAAGAAGGAATCTCAGCGTTGTTTCAATTTACATGTCTGGAATAACCAAGGATGTTGAACTTTTCTTTTCATATATGTAGATTTGCTGATTCTACTTCATTTTAAAAGTTTTCACCCATTTTAGATGCCCATTTTTATTAGGCCTTCAAATTTGGGGGAGATCTGTTTTGTGAGTTCTTTGTATATTAGAGAGTCCTTTGCCTGAGGAACAGCTAACAAGAATCTTTCCTACACCATGGGCTGTCCCTCCACTCAGCTGGTGGTTTCTTTTGCTACACAAAAGCTTTTCAATAAGATGAAGCTCCAACTGTTGGCTCTTGGTGATAGTTCCTGTATGACTGGGTGGGGTTTTGCTTATTAAGGCTTTACCTACACTTATGTCTTCAGGGCTCTACCTAGTCTATCTACCAGCAGATTTAGTGTTTCTGTGATACTTTTTGGATTTTTAATCTATTTCAATATTAGTTTAGTACATGGTGAAAGATACAGATCTAATTTTAATCTTCGCCGTGTGGAAAGCCAGTTTTATTTATTAAAGGGACTATCTTGCTTTTGGTGAATGTGTTTGGCCCCCTTGTCAAGGGTAAAGCAGCCAGGTGTGTTTGGAGTGGGCTCTGCATCTTCTAATCCTTTCCACTGGTTCTCAAGCTGCTTGCTTTGTTTTGTTTTTTTCCAGTACCATGATGTATTTATCACGGTAGATTTAAGTCAGGGATTGTTACACCCCCTGGCTTGCCTTTGTTGCCCAGAATTGCTTTAGCTATTCTAGGTCTCTTTTGATTCCAAATGAATTTCACAATTGTTTTCTCTAATTCTGAGAGGTATGCTCTTGTTATTTGATCAGGATTCCATTAAATCTGTGTAACAATTATGGAAGTATGGCATTTTCACTATATTGGTTCTTTTTACCCAAGGTGAAGATATATCATTTTCTAACATTCACTTCAGTCTCCTTTTTCAGAGTACTGTAGCTCTCAAAGTAAAGGATTTTACTTCCTTTGTTAGGTTAATTCTCAAGTAATTCATTTTTTTCAATGCTATTAAAAAAGGTATTTTTTCCTTCATTTCTCTTTCTTATTTGTGTACAGGGACGCTATTAATTTGTGAGCTATAATAGTTGGCTACTAATTATCACTTCCAAGATTTCTTATATTTCACCACCCCTTTTCACAGTATTGCAAATAATAGAAAATTCCCCTTAACATTTTTCTACATAACTTTAACAAATAAAAAACAAAATCTATAAATGCAACTTACTGCATACTAGATCGAGAAAGATGATTTTGTAAAAGCATTTTGCTGAGTTATCAATGACATTCAGGAAGCTGTACATATTTATTATATACAGTTCAAAGAAAATAAACACACATTCATGAAAACCATCACTGTGATCTTTTTTTTTTAGGACAGGAGGTACAGAGTATACAGGCTCTCACTGTGTAGATCAGACTTATACTGATCCTCTTATTTATAGCCTCCCAAACGCTGGGATTACAGGCGTGCGTCACGATGCCCAGTCTTGATTGCAGTTTCAGTGTGCCCCAGGGGTGGGGGAGAGGCAGGCCCTTGGGATCGAACTCCCAGCTCCTGCATTTGCCTAAGCAAGTGCTTTGATCCTCTGGGCTATTTGGCAGGCACTTCACTATAATCTATTACATATCTGTCACTTTCAAACTTTCTTTTGCTTTCCTTGTTTCTATTTTTATAGTAAGTGTACTTAACATGACACATTTCTCAAGTATATCATACAGTACTTTTAGAACTATAGTCATTATGTTGTACAGTAGACTTCTAGGAATTATTTGTATATTTAACCAAAACTTGGTGCCCCTTGACAAATACCTCCTCAATTCTTATTCTTCCCAGTCTCTGGCAACTACCGCTCTATTATCTGCCTCTCTGACTATTTTAAATTGCTCACATAATTGAGATCATGAGGTATTTGTACTTTTATTTCACTTGTAATATATTCTCTGGGTTCATCTATATTATTTCAGATGACAGGATTTTTTTAAGGTTAAGATAGCATCTTGGTCCTGTTGAACTGTTATAATAAAATACTGTCATGCCAGTGAGATCGCTCAGTAGACTAAGTCCCTGCCTACGCAAGTGCAAGGACCCAGGTTTCATCCCTGGCACCGCAGGCTGTGCTGGCCCTGATCCCAGGTAAGCTGAGCTGGCTACTGAGACTGGGAGTGGTAGTGCATGTTTGTAATCCTAGTGCTGGGGAGGCTGACACATGAGGATCACTGTGAGTCCAAGCTGTGTAGTGAGACCCTGTACCAAATACATTTTAAACAAAAATACTGTGAACGTACTTACTTATGAATAACAGCTTTACCATGGGTATGGGTAGTCTCAGTGGACATTAATCTCATTTTAACTACAGCGTGGGACTAGAAGAGTCAGGAATCCTCACTGCCAATTCATTGCAATGAACATCGCTTCGACTGAGAATGCTATATGCCAGATGTGCTCAGTGATGCCACATGAGTGAACTTTGAAGCTGTCACAGATTCTCCAGCTCCGGCAAAACACTACCATAAGCTCACAATATTCTTCAAAATTCCAGTTTTCCAAGCATATATTTTTCTTCAATATGTACATTTTTGGTAGATTCTGAAGGCATGGAGATAATTGTTTTGGGCATTTTTGTACAGGCTTGTAGCTGATTTGGGGGGAAGAATTTGTAGAGCTCTTGATTCAGCCATACCTTGCTTCATTTATTCAATAAATGTTTATGTAATGTTTTATTGGAAAATGTCTTTTTCTGGACCTTGATATGCCTTAATACTCTAGGCCTATTCCTCCTGTTCTCGTGGTGCTTTATTTATTTACTTATCTATTTTTGCAGGGGAAGCAACATGTAGCTACATTACAAATGTAGTGAGTACTATGAAAAAAAGGTACTTCTGCTTTTGTTTTTGCTGCATGTCTTATTGAACTAACCATGAGTTCTACAAAAGAATTGTATAACTTTAGCAATGATGTATGTAATTTTCTTATTCTTGGCTTTGATAGGAGTATTTCTAAAATGCAACAAGGAAGGCAGTGTTTCTAGGCATCACACTGATAAATCACATATTTATTCATTGTTTTCTAACATGTTTCCCCCTCACAAAGGTATGTTGAACACCATTAGACGTTTTTCTCATGCATTTCTGAAGATTTTAATGTTATTGCATTAGAACAATTTTCATCGTATTTTATATATGAAATAATTCTAGCAACAAAGCATCATCCCAAATTAGAATAAAATATAAACACAAATGGATGGGTTTACTTACCTGGAACTTTACAATTTTTGGAAGTGAAATGAGCTATTGTTTTGGTCCTACTTTTTCCAATTTTTAATCATTTGCATATTTTTGTATCTTTGCCATTGCTCATGTTAGATTTTTTTTGAAATTGTAGCCAGTTTAACCTAAAAAAGTACAAATGCATACTAAATTAGGTACAGGGAAAGTGATAGATCTAGGACCTACCTGGATTCACAAAATTAAAAAAATTTTATCACTATACCTTTAAAAAACATCAGACATTTTCTAGTTGAAAATATATTGCCTTGAACCCTTAAGGCAATGTCCTGGGAGATCAATTGGGCTGTCGTTTGCTCTGCAACTTTGAATATAGATCTAAGGTATAATAATGACAATTCTTTGGGAAGAGAAATGTAGGGAAATCCCATGGCATCAATAAACAGATTTTATTAGACCATTTGCTCCACTGAATTGACCATAGACCCTTATGATGATAATCTCATCAAATGTCTGTCCTTTCATCCCAGAACAGCTCCAAGCACATGCTGTTCTTTCACATTTTTATTGTGTAAAGGATGAACAAAACCATATGGGGAACCTAGAAATCTAAAGATTAATTTATACCATTCCAACACTTCAATAAAAGGCCAATTATGAGATTTTGTAGGGTCCATGTTTGGCCACATGATCCCAAACAAGTCACTTAACTTTTCTGTTTCTTTGTCTTTCCTATAACATGCAGGGATGATCAATACTTTGAGTGTGTTTCTTCTTTATCTCACATCTTTGGATTTCAAGATAAATGAAAAACACACAGTTGTTTTTCTGAAAGATTTATTTTAAAGACTAAAATTGCATGATAGATTTTTACAAGAATAAAATTAAGTTGGAGATTGCTAAACCATTGGCTAGTTTTAATCATCCCTGTGAGCAGGAAATCTCTACTAGAGTAAACAAAAATTCAATTTGGTCCCCTCATGTCAAGACTTTATATGTCATGAGAATTCTTTGTTTTGTGTTTAGTAATATGGAACACTTATTCAAGTCAAATAAGTTAAATAGCTTTGTCTTTCTGGTATTTGACATGTGCAACTTGCCACTTTATTTCTTTTATGACAATGTTTGATTTGGTTAATGTTCTACAGAGGAGAAAGAGTTTGAAAATTGCAACCATTTTTCTTTGACAGCCACAGGCTGAGATATCAAAAGATAAATGATAGAATATATCAGCCATACTATCTATAAACTCATGCTTTTAGTTCTCCTGGGAACCTAGTGCACACCTTGAACAGGAAAGAGACTTAAGAAACCATTTAAGTGCATTTTGCACTGGCCCTACCCCCGAGTCACCCAGGTCAGTCCTAAACAGAAGACTTCACAGAAAATTCTGACAGTGTTTCTTGCTAAACAACACGGCTCCTTCAAAAGTATGGCCTGTGGAAAGTCTCCTTGATTTTTCTTTAGTAACCCTGTTGGAAGAAGGAAATTGACACCTTTAAAAAAATCTGTCCTCCCACATAGGAACATATGATGGACAATAAATTCTGCTGAAGGATGGGGTGGAAGAGAAGAAGGCAGAGGAAGAAGGGAAAAGAGGTAACAGAAGGACCAGAGGAGATAGCCAGAGAGCACTGGGAGATAAGGAGACCTGCAGGAAGAGAAAGGCAAGGTAGAAAATTCCTGCTTACCACAGACCAATGGGATTTTGCATGAACAGTTTGTTCTCAACAAAGATCCAAAGCTGACTGCTTTGAGCATTTCTTGTGCAAACTTCAGGGCTTAAACAAATGCCAGCAAAGTTGTTCAATTTCTTCCAAGAAACGGAGTGTGCAAGAATTTTATATTACACAAATCAATCATTAGCAGCCGTTTAGTGGTATTATTCATGCAGTCAACATGAAATGAGTATGGTAACAGTTGCAGGAAACAAGCAAGCATTACCCTCATAAACATGGAAATTAAATTAAGTCTTTTTGTTAAACTCATTTATTGAAAATATTATCAATTCTCCCAGTAACAATGTGATTCTGTGAGTTGCATTTTACATTATTTAAGGACATCAGAGTAAAATTATTTGGAAGCTTGTTTCTCCTCGATGAAGGACTGTGAAATCTCATTTAGGAAATAGAATGTTATGATTACTTTGATTAGTCAGATCTTATGATAGCAGATTTTAAAGAAAAGCTAATAGATTTTTTTTTTTTACTTTTCATAATTCAGGTACTGTGTGACTTTCTAGTAAGAACAGTTTCTTTTCACCTTCAAATAATTTTTTTTTGGTTCTTTCCCAAATTTTTCTCCTATCTTACAAGTATTTCCAAGAGAAATTATGTCATGTGTTTTCAGATTCTCTCAAGGAAATGTAGCTTGTTCCACATAGTTGCACCCGTATTGTTTATAGCTATGTTTCTGTGATAGAACATGGATAAGATGTCAGTACTGAATTCTGACTACTAGTGTGTCCATGAATGTAGCTCTGTAGTTGGTTTGGCCTTACAAACAGGTAGATGGTGCAGTTATACCTGCATTGAAATTTTCTGCATCTGCTCACTAATGTCTAAAACTCTTACAGAAAAAAGAATGAACATGTAAATGTATAATATTTCTTATAAATAGAAATGACTTAAGTTCATTTAATATGTCAGCTATAAGACAAGAACCTACATACAGATCACTTATTTCAGGAAATGATCCTAAGGAGTAATAGTAAGGGACAGGATGTTAGAAAAAGTAATCCAAGGGCATGTTACCAAGCTTTTCACCATCGTAGGAAGCTGGAGCTTGAACCACTGGGGAGCATCTGAGAAGCCCTTTGTAAGTCCCCTCAGAATTATTCACTGAAAGGGTGCAAAGGAGAATATTTATCAGGTGACCTCTGTCTTTTACTGGTGAATACCTGTTGGAAGTTATTTCCTTCTCATTTCTGAGTTTACTCAGATAATATTGTGGCTGAGAAACTTTCTGCTGTCAGGCAGGTGGAGACAGAGAAAGCTCAGGTCAGAAAGCAAGAAAGAGCTCAGGGGCCGGGGAGATGGCTCAGTGGAATAAGCTCTTCCCTGGCAAGTGCAAGGGCCTGAATTTAATCACTGGTTCCACCAAAAAAAAAAAAAAAAAGAATAAAAGAAAGCAAGAGCTAGTCACAGATCTGAGAAGAGGTACTGTACAGCTACGCTTGCAGCCCTGGTAGTCATACCACAAGCCAGAGTAAAAAGATGAAGCGTGTGACAGCGATAAAGAGGTAAAAAAGATACAGAGAAGAAACCCTAGCCTGGCGTGATGGTGCAGGCTTGTAATCCCAGCACTCGGGAGGCTGAGGCAGGAGGATTGTTGTGAGTTCGAGACCATCCTGAGCTACAAAGTGAGTTTAAGGACAGCCTGAACTGCATAGTGAGACCCTGTCTCAAAAAGGAAAAGAAAAAAAAAAGAAGCCCTGATATTCAAGTCCATGTGAGATCACACAGGAACACATCTATGGGGGCCAGTGGTCCGGAGGACACTGAGTACCTGACAAGCGAGAAATGCTGGCCCATGACAGGTACAATATCACCAGGAGAATAAGTTGGGGGTTTTACTGACTGATTGCCTACTTTATAATTTTGACCAAGGCTAGGACTGCCCAGATTTCATTAAACTGAAGGATCTTTCAAGTCTTTGGGACCTTGAGGCCATCTTGTTGACCTCTCACTTGTGGTTTATATATCCTGTAAGCCTTTGCCTGATGTTCTCCAAAGTCAAACAGCTCAAAATCTGAGACAGTCCAGTGTAGTTCTGAACATCCCTAACGCGCAGGTGTTGCAGCACAATTTCTTTTTTGAGGTCCCCGCTTTCAGCCTTGGAAACTGAGACTCACAACCTCTGAAGAGTTACCGCGTCTCCCCCAGGACAGAGGGCTCAACATTTCCTTGTACAGATCCTCCTCCCGAGTTTACAAGCCAGTCTTCCCTGCAGATCCCAGTGTCAGGGTGCCCCAAATCAAGGGTCGAGCAGTGGTCTGCAAACTGATGCTCACTAGAGGAGCACTGTTTCCTCTATCTGGATTATCAGGCATCTCTAATAATATGGGCTAAGACCTTTCCAGAAGCCACGTTACACTGTTTGATACAACTTAGTTCACTGCTAATGAAAACTCCTGCCTTCTGCAAAAGAGATAGAACTAAACTATATTTTAATATGTTTTATTATTGATATACCTATGCAGCGTGTGATATTTACTTTCATCCTGGGTAGATGTTATATGTACATAACTCATCTCAGTCATTTTACGCCCCCCCCCAAAGACCCCTATTTCTCTTCCCCAGATTGATCATTTTGGAGGACATAGGACACAGAAGGACATTTCATAGGTCTTAATTTGGTAAATTGGTGGCAGGATCCATCAGATGGGAAGAGAAGGGAATAAGAAAGGAAGGACAAGGCTGGGCATGGTGGCGCATGCCTGTAATCCCAGCACTCGGGAGGCTGAGGCAGGAGGATTGTTGTGAGTTCGAGACCAGCCTGAGCTACAAAGTGAGTTAGAGGCCAGCCTGAACTGCATAGTGAGACCCTGTCTCAAAAAGACA
>PVKA01034565.1:0-23360 GCA_004027165.1 Ctenomys sociabilis
CGTAATCCAGGCTGGCCTTGAAATCACAGTGATCCTCCTACCTCAGCCTCCCTAGTATTGGGATGACAGACTTACTCTTCCACACCCACCTCGACCTTCGCATCTTTCTGTCTCCCTCTTTTGTCTCTCTCACTGCAGGGTCCTGACTCACATGGACACCTCTGGCCTGGCTCATAGGGAGCAGTAGCCCAACCTGGGCACCCCAGACCCAAGCACTGAGTGTCTGTCTCCAAGGCTAGACCCCCAGAGCCTCAGCCCTCACCAAGGTGACACAGGTGGCCTGAGACACCTGTCTACGGCTCACTCCCAGACCCTGAACCCGTGTGCAGTGCGGGGCGCTGCAGGCTGCTTGGGCCCTGGAAGGGCACAGTCCTTTCTGGTCCTGCACCTGGCTACAAGAACCAGAGCCGAGGTGTGAGGAGTCAAGCGAGACTGAATAAAAGCCAGTAGAGCCCAGTGCCTGAAGCTTCCTCTTCTGGGCAGAAGGTATCTCGGGAGCTCTGTGCCAGGAAACTAAGGCACACATAGATGCCTCTTAACCCTGCACATCCTCTATCTGCCCCCAGCCCAGGCTGTGCTACCTCCCAGCCTCACCCCATGCCCACCCAGCTGGGGGCTTCTCTTCAGTCCTTCCGGGTGTCCAGCCCCAGCCTTCCTGTTGCAGCACCAGCCTCTCCCGTAGCTCTCCCCTCTTCACACAGGTTCTGTGCCTTCCTCCCCTCGTCGTTTCCCTGCCTCTCCTACCCCAGGCCCAAATCCAAGGTCTGCAGAGGCCATGGAGAGACATGAAAAGGCCCGCACCGCCTGTCCTACTCACCCTCCTGTCCGGAACCCGGGAGGAGGAAGGAGGCTGGGAGCGGGATGTGACCTTCCGGATCCCTGTAATGGAAAATCTCCACTGTGGGCCAGGAGGGGGCCAGTTATTTAGGGAATTCAGATGTGAGCCCTATGCCCTGAGAGTAGATTTGCTGGAAGAGAGGTTGCTAATCCCTCTGCAGGGAGTGGCCCTTAGGGCCAAGGGGCCCAGCCCAGCCAGTACCTTAGGCTTCTGGGCCAAAACCCCCATCCCCTCCCTCTTCTCCTCCTCCTCCCTTTTCACTTGGGGCTCTCAGACCTAGTCCTGGGACATCTCTGTCACCAGAGAAGTGAGAACGCTCCAGGACCCTGAACTCCGACTCGTCCCAGAATATTTTCTTTAAGCCAGAAGAGCCAACCCTTCCAGCCCACAGTGAAACCCCTGTCCTCTTAGTTTTTCCCAGGCAGCACTGCAGGAGGCCTGTCTTGCCTCTGTCCTCATCCTGCATGCTGCAGGCTTGCCTTCCTCTCCATCCCAGGAAAAGGAGGCAGTTGTTCTTTCTAGCTCACACGGCTGGTATTTGCTATGATACTGAACTCCACACACTTATTGGCAACTCGGCCTTTTCCTCCTTGACTCTTGTTCTTGTCACTGTCTTGCCTCAGATGTAGATGCAGCCCTCAGCTCAACCATAGTGAAAAGAGGTAGATGCACATCCATGCCATCAGCAAGAGGCCAGGGCACAGAGAGGTCATCAAATACCCGCTGTCTGGCTCCAGGGCCGCCTTCCTGATCCTCTCAGGTCCCTTCTACCCCTCACCTGTTCCCCTAGCCACCTTGTGGCCACAGAAGTCTCAGTCATTCTGGAAAGCTGTGGTGGCTGAGGTCAGCCCTGGAAGGGCTTGAGGACCTTCATGCTGCCTCTTGATCTGCCTTTAGCTCCCAGAAGCCCCTCAACCCTAGCCTGTGCCTCAAACGCAGGGCTGACCTTGGGCTCCAATTCTAATTTACTGGGCTCCAGTGTGTGGGAAGCCTGCGTAGCTGCGTAGTAGAAGGAACACTGCTTTCGTGGGAGGTCGGGTGTAGTCTCAGGAGACCCGAGCTCTGGGTCTGTCCTATCAGCTCAAATTGTTTAATTCCTCTAAGCCTCAGTTTTCCTGTCTGGACATGTAGGAAGGGTTAGAATACATGGCCTCTGGCACCCCGAGTTCCTGAACTGACTGCTCCCGAGGGCCACATTCCTCCCTGTACTCGCCTCCTTTCTTCTTCAGTTGTGGCTGCCACAAGCCAGAGAGCTGGGGAAGCCAAGGGGGACCAAAAAAAAAAAGACAAAATGCACCATCAACAGGCCAGTTGCTAAAGGGGCGGGAGGGGAGGAGTCCTCAGGGATCCTGTTTCAACAAACGTTTCTTTCCCGAGGAACGGAAGGCGGGGGTAAGGGGGAAAGGGACCTATTTAAAGCTACCCTGTTGCTCCGGCTGTCTCTGTCTATCTGCCAGGGTCTCTGGGCGGCCGCCCCAGACAGGCAGTGTGGGCTTGGGATCCTCCTGTGACCTCTCCAGCCTAGGTCCCCTCAGCCACTCTGTCCCAAGATGGGTCGTGGGGTGAGTATCCCCAAAGGACAGGGGCTTCTGTCAGGAGGGGGGCAGCGGAGAAAGGGCAAATGGGAGTGGGCTGTGGACAGAGGGGGAGAAGGAGACTGAGCCAGCCGGACAGTTCGAACTTGGAACTAACTGTGGCCCAGATGCACAAGGGTGTACAGGTCACCGGGTGCTCAGGGCTCTCCTCTCCTCATTGTCCCCCAGGAGTGACACCAGCGCACCACCCACATCTCTGTGGCTCCTCCAGCCACATCTCCTGGCCTCCCAACTGAAGGCACTGTTTCATTCCTGCCTCTGCTATCCTTTGAGAGTATCCATCCTCTGTGGGTCTGAGCCTGACAGCTTGGGGGTCCAGGCTGTGGCCCCAGAGGAGCAGAGGAGCACCCCACTCCCAGAGTCACCGAGCAGCTCCAGGGACCCTGAGTGCCAGGACAGTTGGGGCGGGGTACGGATGGAGACTTCTGTGCCTAAACCCCCTCATGTCCCCAGAAGCACAGTCCTCGGCTGTGGGCCGTGGCCTTTGAGGACTTTCCCAAAGGCTGGTGAGAGATTCCCCACCCTAGCCAGCCCTGCCCAAGGCACTCGGCAGTCATGGCATTGCCAAGGGTGAAGATTAACTACCGCATCAGGATGGAAAGGGTCAGGGCTTCCAGTTCTTGGAGATGAAATTCCCATATGGAGAAAAGTGACCCAATCCTTTTATATACTGTGCCTGGCTGCTTTCCTTTTGCGGAATGCTGGCAGAGGAGGGCATGGAGGGAGAGGGCATGGAGGGAGAGGGCACAGTGAGCACAGGAGGGTGCGATGAAGTTGGTGCCTGTGGGGAGCTCCAGGCCAATTCCTGGGCCTGGAGGGAGTCGGACAAGTACAGGTCATTGCACTGAGTTGAGCAGCTGGGAAAATTCTGAGCCTGGACACCAGAGTTCCCGAGCTAGAGCAGTGCTAGAAATAGGGCGTGTGTGAGCATGTTTGTGTGTGTGTGTGTGTGTGTGTGTGTGTGTCCCTGTGACCACGTGCTCCCCATAGGTCGGAAGCACTGCCGTACCTGCATCTCAGCAGGCAAACCTGTGCATGTGCAAGCCTTCAGGCATACGCAAGCATAGATGTTGTGGTGAGGGGGGCCGAGGAGATGAGAGTTTGCGAGCCTGCCTGCCTGCCCTTAGGAACCATCTGTGAGCTGTGGGCTTCACGGAGGAAGAAGTCACAGCCATGGGAAGATACGCTGTTTGGGTTGCACCTTGGCATCTCCTGTTCCTCGTGGATAGGTAGTCTCCAGCAGAGGTGCACAGCTCTGTGGAAGGGCCACAGCTGAGCTGGTCAGGCAGGCCCTCCACCTTCCACCCACGAGGAGAGAGGGAGGAGAGGTGGCCCCTCACCTGGCTCCATCTCGGAGCAAGGTGGACCCAGCTTTCCCGTCTTCTCCAGTCCTTCCTAACTGCCCTCAGCCGTCACCTCCATCCCAGGAGCTATGGGTAAAGGATAAATAGCAGAACTGGTCAGGTCAGCATGAATGGAGACAGTGGGTGAGGAGGGGACACTTAGGGCCTGGAGCTTAGAATCCTACCTAAGAAGACCCCCAGAGAGGGAAAGTGCCTGTCACTTACACCCAGCCTAGGGTTCGCGTCACCTGCTCTCCCTTATTCCTTGCATCTCTGCTCCAGAGCAAGGCCTCACTCACCCTGTCACTGAGTGGCCCTGAAGGGCAGCGTGGGAGCTGGGGGAAGGGACAACACTGGTGGGAGGGAGCCCAGACTGCTCCAGCTGCCACAGAGAAGCTGAGGTGGGGGGAGTCCTGGCTGATTTCCAGCTGCCCCCACTCTGTCCCAGCCTCTGGCTTTCTCAGAAAGGACTCTCTGTTCTCCTTCAGCATTCAAGACCCAGAGAGAGGGACTTGTGGCTGGGGGAGGGAAGAGCAGGGAGAGGAAGGGGGGTCCTTGCTTCCTCTTTCTTTCTTGCCTGGCCAGCCACGGGCCCCAAATCTCTGAAGGCTCCTGGCTGCAAAGCCTGAGATCCTTGCCAGGACAGGGGGAGGGGGAGGGGACAGTACATCCCAAGTTCTAGGCCTGTGGGAGGACAGAGCGGACACTCAGAGAAGCAAGGTACGGGATGGAGCTACTAAAGTCAGCCACAACCCCACCTGTTGGCTTGCATGGACCAGCAAGGCTTTTAGTAGCATGCACTTGATTCTGTTTGTATATACCTAATTTCCTATCTAAACACACGGGCATTCCTCTGGGCTCTGCTCCTTGGCCCTAGCCCCAGATCCTTGGCAATGCACACCTCTGCTCCTGTCCCTGACGCTCCTTCAGTCTCGCTGATGTTTATGCAGGCTGAGACTTGCTGCCTCTGGTAACTCCACTGCTTTCCATCCTTTGCTCAGCCCTGCCTTGCCAAGGACAGAGTTGCTGAATCCAGAGCATCTCAATCTATCTAATTAAGTCCCTGATTTAAGAACATTCAAGTTTCAAATGTTCTTGGGTGTGCTGTGCAAGACTCACTTTGTCGGCTTCTGAACCAGTCTGAGTTATGAACAGCACTCCTGGAATGGAACTCGTTTGTGAGTCAGGGACTTACTGTAAATGAACCCTCTTAAGTCACCCAGGGAGAGGAGAAGTAGAATGACCCTCAAGCTCTTCTCCACCCCTTTGGTTAGATAACATCAATCTCTCCAAGATGATGAGTCTTTAAAAGGCCCCAAATAGGCTGAATTTGTAGGTGCTTCAGTGGAGACCAATGTATCATTTACTGGTCACTTTTTCTGAGCAAAGCATTTCTGAGGACCTCCGCATCCAGGAGCTCACATCTTTTTAGGTCATTGTATCTTGAGGACAAGGCTCCACTCCATGCTTGTCTTCCGCCCCCAACCTGGCTTCTGATGTCACTGCTCAGATTTCTGTTTCTTCAAGACATGAGATTTGTGACCTCTTTTCAGTCAAGGTGGCCGCTGACTGGCTCTTCAAGGGGGTAACCATGGTTTACCACGGAGCACGGAATAGTTAGGACGGCACGACTACTCCATATGATGCCTCAGTGGTGGATGAATAGCAGCACATCTGTGGCTGAGCTCATAAGATGTGCACCCAGGAATGAGCACTAGTGTGATCCACGGATGTTGGTTGCTGTCCACGCAGCTCATCAACTGTAATATATGTGTAACAGATTTATCACTCTGGTAGGGGATGTTGACAGAGAAGGAGGCTGCTGGTGGAGGAAGGCAGCAGGAGTGACCGAGAACTCCCTCGACTTTACGTTCCATTTTGTGGATCAAAAAATTGCCCTGAAAACAAAGCCTATCTTTTAAAACAAAGCCTACTTTTTAAAACTGGCCAACTAAGACCCATCCCCTCCAGTGCATAACCCCAAAAGTGCACGCACTTTGGCTGTTGTCCCAGCACTCCTTATGAGAACAAAAAAAAAGTCACATGATAGTACAGAAAAGCTCCTTCCTGAAAGCCTAGCTTAGCCTTTAGGATCCAGCAAAATCTAGAGGCACTGGCAGACACCAAGCAGCCCTTCTGAGATGAGGACGCTGTCCACTGAGGAAGGGAGAAGTGAGGAGAGAGGGTCAAAGGCATCTAAGATGGTACTATTGTCAGACATTAATCCCCCACCCACCCGCACACCTGCTCAGGTCCTCTTAGCCCATCATTCCAAGGTGGGATCCCCTTGGCTGGAGAAATCCTTCATCCTCTCTCCCAAAACTTCCCTGTGAGGCCCCAGAAGCCCAGAGAAAAAGGAAAGTTGGCCCTGTTGGCCTACAGTTAAAACATTCCTTCTGATTGCACCAGGTGACACAGGGGTAACCTAAGAGTTTTGTATTAGATTAGCCCCTCAGTACTTCTACAGCTATGGTCACTTGTACTTTAGAGCACTGAGTCCCACGTGTCACCCTGTCCAGCCTTGGGGAGCCCCAGCCCATGGGAGGGAGAGAGCTTCCATGCATCCTGCGCTCCCATTTCCTGAGGACACTCTGACCCTCCAGTTACTAACTTCTCCGTGCACCAGCCCAACCCATCCCACTCCCTCCATTTTCCATCAGACCCTTTTCTATTCCTAGGTTTACCCCCAGGCTCTGGCTCTCCCAGATTCCCAACTATGTCTGCATATCTCTAAGTATAATAGCCATGGTGCTGAGCAAAGGCATTCTGACAAGGTGCTTCCAGCCTGTCCACTGCCTTCTAGAATTCTGGAAAGTATAGGACATGATTTTCCAACTTGTTTAAATCAAGCAGCAGCATCCTTTAAGCGAAGGGCATCTTAGCAGAGGCCCACATACTATTCCACCAACAGTCCACAAACTGAGGAAGAACTAGGGTCCCCCTCCCCACTTGCTTCTTTTCACCAGGGCTGTCGGTATATTTGAACAAAGCCCCTCAGTGTTGTCTCCCTAGTTGGCCACACAGGCCAGCCTGTCCTGGTGACTCTACGGTCCTCCTTCCTCCCACAGGCCGGCCGCGAGTACTCGCCTGCTGCCACCACCACGGAGAATGGGGGCGGCAAGAAGAAGCAGAAAGAGAAGGAGCTGGATGAGCTGAAAAAGGAGGTGGCCATGGTGAGGCACAAATTAGAGACATTAAAGAAGGGTCACATGCTGGGACAGCTGTCAGTGCCCCTACTATGCTCCTCTCTTGACCCCTGTGCCTCTCCATCTCCAAAGTCACTCTACTTCTCTTCCACAGGATGACCACAAGCTGTCCTTGGATGAGCTGGGCCGCAAGTACCAAGTGGACCTGTCCAAGGTGAGTGGGTGGAAGGAGGAGACTCAAGAGGTGAGACACCCATGCAAGCCTGGGTGGGAGGGCCTGTCTTTCCGGGTGAGGAAATTGGCTCAGACACAAGAGGCTTCCCCTAGTCACGTGGCTAGCTGGTGGCCTAGAACCTGGACCCCTGTTACCTAGAGCAAAGCCCTTTTCTCTGTGTGCCCTGTGCTATATGCTACTTACCTGGCCCTGTGACATACGCATTAGTTGGCCTGTTAGTTAAAGCTAGGAGATTCAGATGTAAATTCCCAAGGTTATTATTATTATTTTTTTTAGTCCCCAAGGTTATATAAACAAGGAAGTGGCATGGTCAGATCTTTCTTTCTTTGTTATTTTTAATGTATTTGGTACAGGGTCTCACTGTGCAGATTGGACTAATAGTGTGCCTTCTGTTTTCAGTCTCCATGCCTGGACTCAGTGACTGGCTCAGGGTACTTTGGGGCGGGGCCAGTGTAGCGCAGGGTGCCAGGGATGGAATCTCAGTCCCTGTGCTTGCTTAAGCAGGCTCTCAGTCCACTGAGCTATCTCCGAGGCCCTAAGCCTAACATCTTGAAATGCTAAAATATTGTTAATCTGTTGGGTATGGTGGCACACAGCTGTAGTCCCAGCTACTTGCAAGGCTGAAGTGAGAGGATCACTTGAGGACCTTAGTTCAAGACCACTAGGCAACACTGAGAACTCATATAAAATAAAATAAAATAAAGAAAAAGCATTAATAATAAAACCTCACAGGTCAATGTCTTCTACACTCCTTCCCAACTATGCTCCCTAAAATTTTGTGCTCTCATTCCCATATCTTACTTTTTTTCCCTCAACAACACTTTTTACACTTTGGCATTAATATATACCTGTTGTGTTTATGATCTTTCTTTCTTTCTTTTTTTTTTTTTTTTTTTTTGCAGAATTGGGGATTGAACTCAGGCCTTTGCACTTGCCAGGCAAGCGCTTATTCTACTGAGCCATCTCTCCAGCTCCCCTACGATTTTTCTAGGGGGCAGGAACTTTTGGCTGTGTCGGTCTCTGGATTCCTCCCTATATCCTGGCACATAGTAAATGCTGAGTACATATTTATTAAATAAATGAATGAGTGATACAAAGATGCAAAGATAAATAAGTTGTCCCCTTTCAAAGTCTAGTAGCAAAAAAAGAAAGTATTTCCAAACGATATGTCAAGTGCCACCACTAGAATCAAGCATAGGATACTATGGGGACCCCAAAGGGGACATGGACATTTGATCCAGTCTGGGGTCAAAGGAGCAGAGCCTGGCCAGGATTTCTATAGAAAGTGACAGGTGACTGCCAAAATCATGTGACAGTCTGTGATGTAAGAGAATCTGGAGGAAGAGATCAAGAAGGAAGTCAGACAAGTGTCTTTCTCTCCAGGGTCCTTATCCAGGTTGCCTCCACACAGGTATTTGTGACCCTAACCAAAATATGTATCAATCCAATAATAATCAGATGTGAAACTATAGTCTGTCTTCCTCAGTCTTCAAGCCCTACAAGTCCCCTCACAAATGCCACCTCCTCTGTTCTCCTCTTCCAACCAGATGAGGCTTTCTTTTTTTTTTTTTTCTTTCTTTCTTGTTTTTTTTTTTGCAGAACCAGGGATTGAACTCAGGCCCTCACAGATGGTTGCTAGGCAAGCACTTATTAGTGAGCCATCTCCCCAGCCCTAGAATAGGTCTTTCTTCTCAGCTGGACACCATCCCCCTGCTAAGGCACCTTGGGATGCAGTGACAGTCAGGTTGGTCCTGGATCCCTAATCTCACACCTGTCTGCCTTGCTCCCCAGGGCCTCACCAACCAGCGGGCTCAGGACATTCTGGCTCGGGATGGGCCCAACGCCCTCACTCCACCCCCCACAACACCTGAGTGGGTCAAGTTCTGCCGTCAGCTATTCGGGGGCTTCTCCATCCTGCTGTGGATTGGGGCCATCTTGTGCTTCCTGGCCTTCGGCATCCAGGCCGCCATGGAGGATGAGCCATCCAATGACAACGTGAGCTGCGTACCTGCCCCTGGCCAGCCCATAACTCTGTCTGTCAGTGCTGAGCCCCTAATATGGTGGTAGGGAGAGTGTGAGGAACAGTACCCTCATGTCACAGTCCCACTGTGTTGAACCTTGGGCTGAAATAGGTGAGGCTGCTGAACAAAGCTACAGAGCACCCCCATTCCTAAGTCGCTCAGTGGGTGAGTTGGCCCCTCCCTGCTCCTTTCATCTGAGGAAACCAGGGAGTGGACAATCACGGGAGGTTGGTGAGATGGACTTTCCCCTACCACTGTCTCTCCCAGGGACAGACAAAGGTCTGGACTCTTGTGGGGGAGGACATTGAGTACCTGGAGAAGCGGGAGCAGGTTCCTCACACTTACCTTTCTTACCAGCTATATCTGGGCGTGGTACTGGCAGCTGTGGTCATCGTCACTGGCTGCTTTTCCTACTACCAGGAGGCCAAGAGCTCCAAGATCATGGATTCCTTTAAGAACATGGTTCCTCAGGTAGACGGTAGGGCTGGGCTCAATCCAAGCTGGGTCATAAGGCTCCCGGGACCTTGTGCTGAGATGGAGACTGAGAGAAAAGATCCCTGGGTCTCCACACTGGGACCTAATTGAATTGCTGAGGGTGTTAGGGGTTTCTCTCCCCCTTGGGGTGTGGTTGGAGAGAGGGCCAGCCACCACCAAGGTGGAGAGAGAGATGAGCGTCTCCTGCAATATCCATGGCCTCTCCACAGCAAGCCCTTGTCATCCGGGAGGGAGAGAAGATGCAGATCAATGCGGAGGAGGTGGTGGTGGGCGACCTGGTGGAGGTGAAGGGCGGGGACCGCGTCCCAGCTGACCTCCGGATCATCTCTTCTCACGGTTGTAAGGTGAGATCACACCACGGCAAGTAGTGGGGTCTGAGAAACAGACTAGAGCTTGGAGAGATCCCCATGGAGATTTAAAGTAGGAGACCTAGTTCCTAATGCCAACTGCCCTCCCTATGCCTCATAGCTGAACCTTCTCTCAGCCTACAGTGTTGTGCATTGTCTCCCTGCATCTCTGCAGTATGAACACTCTCTGCCCTTGGGATTTCTTTTATAGACATTTAGAATCATCTCCTGAGTACCAGTTATGTGTCAGATGTTTTATGTATGTTCTCGTATGCTATCCAAATTCCCTTGGAAAGAATGGTGTCACCATGTACAGCTGCTGCTTGTGGCCACACAGGTTGAACCCCAAGTAACCCTGGGAGGTACATTCTCATAGACCACAATGCTAATGTCGCCCCCTGGGGTTGTGTGATGCAGTGATTTTGATTATATCCCCCATTTTGCAGACAAGCAACTGAAGGCTCTACCAGTAAAGTAAATAATCCTGAGTCACACAAAAAGTCCATAGGAGCCAGGATTCTACCTCCAAAGCAAGGGCAATAGCTGAGTAATGCCATAAATATGTGATGAGAGCAAGTGTAATTTTGTCCTTCATGTCATGGAGATTGAGGATGGTTGGACCCGGCTCAGGAGACAGCTCTGTGCACTGTAGTGCCGTTACTGGTCTGCCTTTAATGTGCTCCTTCCTCTTCAGGTGGATAACTCATCCTTAACAGGCGAGTCAGAGCCCCAGACTCGCTCCCCTGAGTTCACTCATGAGAACCCCCTGGAGACCCGTAATATCTGTTTCTTCTCGACCAACTGCGTAGAAGGTGAGAAGCTGGCCTGCTGGAAGGATCTTCTCATCCTGGTCCAATGGAGGGAGGAGACTGAATCCTAACTCCTCAGTCAGGACTGGGGACTGTGATTTTGGCAAAATCTCTGCCACAGAGGAGGGCACAGAGATACCTGGGACCCTGAATATTACAGAAAAAGCCCCTCCAGAGAACAAGCAAAACATTGGCTAGAGACAGAGTGATTCCCCTGGGAAAGTCACCTCCCCAGAGGAAAAGCTCCATTCTGTCCACCCCAAGGCCCTCAGATACTGGGTGAAGATACCCCTACATATACAAACACACACACACACACACACACACACACACACACACACACACAGAGAGAGAGAGAGAGAGAGAGAGAGAGAGAATATGTTCGAGACCAACTTTGATTCTTAACAGTTTTTGAGTTGAACTGATGTCTTCTACTGCTTCTGGTCCCAGCCAAGTACTTCCTTTAACCAGAGCTCATAATAGACAGTAAGAAGAAATCCCACAGCCCCCATCCATACAGGCAAAGTCTAAGCACAGATAATCCAGATGCCCTCTGTGTCCAGCCAGTGAACAATGGTCAGGCTAACTAAAGGAGTGGGGTAAAGCGGTGAGAGGCAGAGGCCTGGTTAGACTCAAGCCTCTGAGAGTGAGCAAAGCAGTCCTCGGATCCCGACTCCACAGCTTTCTCTTCCCATCACCCATTTCTCCACAGAAATTCTCTGGGACTGTTTCGCTCCTTCAGCAAGTTGGAATTATAATGAAACTCACCACACATTAAATTCCCTAAATTTTTAATGTGCTGAGTTTCTGAAATTTATACTACATTTCCTATAATTGATTTGTTCAGAAATGCCTGATAAGATATTTCTATTGCTTGTTCTACGGTTGGCTTTGAAGAGAGGGGAAGAGAGGAAGTGGAAGGGACTAATATTTGTGGAGTGCCTAGTATATGCCAGGCCCTGGCCTATGTACGTTACAACATTAATGTCACCAAATCATTAACGCAACCCCTAGGTAGGAATTCATATAGGGATTCAAACACAGATTTGGCTGCGTTTAACACAGAGGTTCTTTCTACTATACACTTCTTTCCCAGAGAACCCCATGTGTCACACAAATGTTAACAATTGCCACCTTCTTGCACAGAGATTCATCCCTTATATTAAGGAACAAAATCTTAAGACTACAGTACATTCTTTAAAAAAAAATAAATGTTTTCTTCCTGTTCATTATATATTTTTGGGTAATAGGGAAGCATAACATTGATTTTACTGAACTTCCACAGGCAACTTCTATTTCATGTGTGGGCTCTCCCCAGTCTGAACTTGTACGCAAGGCTCTTCCTCAGGCGCCCAAATTTAGGGGAAAATGTTTTGCTGTTCTGTCGCATCTGGGATGCAGGAGGTAGAACCTACTCATCATAGGCTCTAGGATCTGAGCCTTTGGCCCCTTTTCTTTGTGATATTCTTTGCTCAGAAAGGATGATGAGAGTTTTGTCCTAGTGTCCCTCGCACGCCCAACCCGGTGTCCCCTCCTCTGCTGCAGGCACCGCCAGAGGCATCGTGATCGCCACAGGTGACCGGACGGTGATGGGCCGCATAGCCACGCTGGCCTCGGGCCTGGAGGTCGGGCGGACACCCATAGCCATGGAGATTGAACACTTCATCCAGCTGATCACAGGAGTGGCCGTGTTCCTGGGGGTCTCCTTCTTTGTGCTGTCCCTCATCCTGGGCTACAGCTGGCTGGAGGCAGTCATCTTCCTCATCGGCATCATCGTAGCCAACGTGCCTGAGGGGCTTCTGGCCACTGTCACTGTGAGTGGGTCTGCGAAGGCAGGAGCTTATTACCCTTTCCCTGAAAGGAAAAAGACAAGCTGCTTGTTCTCTTCCAGCAGTGTTTTCCTCTGTTTCCCTAAAGTCATATATCAGATGTGTGCCATCCTCAGGGATCATTTAATACACAGCTCAGAGTTTGAGTGTGAAAACTCTCAGGTCAGGCTATATCTGGGAACTTGTCATGGTCACCTTTCTCAGCCTCTGTGTTCTCACCTCCCCCCTCCACCCTCACAGACAGGGGCTTATTCTGGCCGACTTGTCTGTCTGCAAAGGCTCTTTCAAAGGTCACCAATGACTAACTAGCAAATCCAGTGACCTTTTCTCTGTTCCCATCCTTAACGTTGCTGCTGAAACGGACACTTCTGTCCACCTCCCTAGCATCTGTCCTCCATCTACCACTGCAGTGTATCTTTCTCAGCTTCCACTCTCTGTTCTTCTCCTTGTACCCCTAGAAAGAGCCCATCTCCTGCCTTCTGTGTGGGCAGCCCCACACCCTCTCTGAAGCTTTAGTTTGAGAGCATTTAACCTTACTATATACCTATGATATCAACTGAGCATGTCCAAAGTTGAACCCATTCACTACTTACTGTCCTATTCTGGTTGTGGGATGTGGTTAAGGAGGGATACAGTCTAATTACAGTTGAGGATAAGGACATGGGCACCTGTAGCTCTGGGCTCACCCCTTTCTTCTTACTCTCCTCTCTCCCTGCCAGGTGTGCCTGACGCTGACAGCCAAGCGCATGGCGCGGAAGAACTGCCTGGTGAAGAACTTGGAGGCGGTGGAGACGCTGGGCTCCACGTCTACCATCTGCTCAGATAAGACAGGCACCCTCACCCAGAACCGCATGACTGTCGCCCACATGTGGTTTGACAACCAGATCCATGAGGCCGACACCACTGAAGATCAATCTGGTGACTGTGCTCCAGAGGGAGTGAGGGGGATTTGAGGGCCTAAGGGAGATCTGGGTGTGGCTATGGGTGAGTTAGGGACCCTAAACAGGCACCAAGAAGCTATTCTCTGTCATCTCTTCCCAGGGGCCACATTTGACAAACGGTCCCCTACATGGACAGCCCTGTCTCGGATTGCTGGTCTCTGCAACCGAGCAGTATTCAAGGCTGGGCAGGAGAACATCTCTGTGTCCAAGGTAGGGGCCAGGCAGCAACCCAGGTGTGTCTGGGGGAGGCCACCAGGGTCCCCATGGCACTGATGCCCAGCCCAACTCCTCACCTCCTGTGGCTGCCTGAGCCTTCCCCGCCCTGCCCTCCAGCGCTCACTGTGACCCCAAGCTCTCTTCCTTTCTGGCAGCGGGACACAGCCGGTGATGCCTCAGAGTCAGCTCTGCTCAAGTGCATCGAGCTGTCCTGTGGCTCTGTGAGGAAGATGAGGGACAGGAACCCCAAGGTGGCAGAGATTCCATTCAACTCTACCAACAAGTACCAGGTCTTTTTGGGCTGCTGGGACAGAGGAAGAGAAAGGAACAAAAATGGGGGCAGGAGAGGCAGGGGAGTAGATAACATCAGAAGGAAGTAATGGAAACCCCCAGGCTCTTACTCCTGCCTCAATCCCCAACAGCTCCTTGGACTTCCTGTTTGGTTATAATCACCTGCTAACTTACTGCAGCTCACTCATGGCCCTCTCACTTCCTCCCATAGCCCTCCACCAACGGGCCGTAGTCCTCCAGCTCTGCCCTTCCATTTAATAGAAGCACATATCTGTAGCTCCCTTATGATATCCTGGGCCTCTAGCTACCTGATAAGTGCCAAGAATAGCCTCAGCCATGCTCTGTGTGGGCCACAGAGGTAAAGCCCACTGGGCCACTGCAGGTGGTGGATGTGACCACAGGGCATCTGCGCCTGCCTCAACTGATAGGGATGAGTATTCTTCAGATGAATGGCTGTCCTACGGAAGTGAATGCAGCATGGGGACTAGGAGTGAACACCCTCCACACAATCAGATTCTCCCTTTGTAGGCAGTGCCTGGTGGGTGCGGCTTAGTTTGTCCCAGGAGATATCTTCACCAGCTGCTGTGCTGCATCACTCCACATGCTGGGCATCAGCACCCTCGAGGGAAGCATGGCCCCTCTGCCACCGCCTTTTCTCTCTCCAGCTGTCCATCCACGAGCGGGAAGACAGCCCCCAGAGCCACGTGCTGGTGATGAAGGGGGCCCCAGAGCGCATCCTGGACCGGTGCTCCACCATTCTGGTGCAGGGCAAGGAGATTCCTCTAGATAAGGAGATGCAAGATGCCTTTCAGAATGCCTACATGGAGCTGGGAGGCCTGGGGGAGCGTGTGCTGGGTGAGGCTCGGGAACGGGAGCAGGGCTGCCCCTCTGCAGTGTTCCTGGGATGGGGGGCATCTGGGAAGCTGCTCTGACTCCTCCCTTCTGTCCCCCTCCCAAGGGTTCTGTCATCTGAATCTGCCATCTGGAAAGTTTCCTCGTGGCTTCAAGTTCGACACAGATGAGCTGAACTTTCCTACGGAGAAGCTCTGTTTCGTGGGACTCATGTCTATGATTGACCCACCCCGGGCAGCTGTGCCAGATGCCGTGGGCAAGTGCCGCAGTGCAGGCATCAAGGTACCCACCTCCCTCCCTACCCTCTGTCCCACATTCCTGGTATCAAAGGTGAAGCCACTGTAGCAGTTGTACCCCGAGGAGACACAGGCTCCCAGAGACTTCCTCCCCATCCATCTGCAAAATGAAGTGGAGCCAGCCCTGCCTGGGACTCTCATCCTTTCCCTTAGCTCAGGATAGTCGGCTTCCCAGGTCTGGCTTAGTCTCCCTGGCGCAGCTCATCACCCGACCTGCATGTGAACCTTCCCTTCTGATTTCTGGAGCTATCTGGCACCCAGACTCAGAAACCCTGTGGTCTGACCCTTCCCAGCTGCTTCCCACTCTCTCTAACCACTTGGGGGGATCCACAGGCTTCTGTCTGTTCCAACTCTTTACCCCATCACCCCTAGATTGCCAGTCCTTGGGCACAGCTGTGCAGGCTCGATGGCTCACCCGCAGTTGTTTCTCACTGACCTCTCCCCTCCTCCAAACCATGCTTGTTCTTCATTCCACACATGTTCATTGCACTGTCTCAAGCCCTGAGCAAGGCACTGCTGGCCTTAACAAGCCTCTGTTCTGTCCTGGGGCCCATGTTCCTGTCCTCAAGGCAGCTCTTCACCTCTTGCCCCTTTCTCTGGTAGCCCACACTGTCACCTGCTCCCAATCAATGTAATTTAACCTGTGTGGTGAGGGTCAGGTCCTGTGCTTCAGCCCCGGGTGCAAAGATGTACAAGACACAGGGCCTGGACTCCTGACCCAGTGGCCTTCGTGGCAAACAGAAGTCTTTACAGCAGACCACAGAACAACTGCAACACTCAGGGTCCTTGTGCACCTATGCTGGGTCAGAGACTCTGAACCCAGGCAAATTTTTGGAAACCTTTCCATAAACCAGGCATTATGCTATGTGTGAAATCCCTGTTATTTTATTTAATCTTTCAACCACCCTCTTGGTGAGCAGCAGTATTTTCCTTTTTTTTTTTTTTTTTTTTTTTTTTTTTTTTTCACAGAAAAGCTGAGGCACAAAGTATCATGCCCAAGGCCTCACAACTAATAAATTGCAGAGCCAGGACCCAAAGCCAGCCAGGCAACCATTCCTTCCCCACCACACCAGAGGACTTGGTCCTGTGTGGAGTCTGAACCCCGTAACTACTCAGTCTCTGAAGTACACATCATTCCTCCCATCTGGAATGAAACCTCAGAGCCAGCAGATCACTTGCCCCAGATAGAACTGCTGGAGAGATACTGGGAATGCAGAGCCTGGCTGGCTCATCCGGGTCCTGGCCTCTCCCATGATGGGAGCTCTCCCACAGGCCAAGCTAGGATTCTATGGGACTTAGGAGCCTGGAGCAGTTAATTCTGCTGTGGGGAACTGGACAGTGCTTGATGGAGGGAATGATTTTTGATCTGGGCCTTAAAGGCTGAGGAGTGTTCTGTGGGGCAATAAGAGAGGGGGAGGCAGGCAAGATGCCACACTGGAGCAGGCATGTGAGTCAGCGGAGGCAGAATGCTGGGGACAGAGCCTGAAATGGTGGGTCAAGGCCAGTGGGAAAGACTTTGCTTAAATGCTACATTTTCCAGGGCTTTCATCCCCAGGCCCCAGGGGGCCCCAGACAACAATCTAGCTTTCAGGATGCCTGGATAGAGAAGGGACTGGATTTGGGGAAAAGCTAATGCCAGGGAGGCAGGTTAAGAGGCTGTGTGATAGTTTTGGATGTGGGAGGCAAAGAAGATAAGGGAGAGGAAGGGACAGAATGAGCAAAAAAACAGCTAAGGCAGGAAATAGAGGAGCAGGAATGATGAAGTGACAGATGCAGAAAAACGAGTCTAACTTGGACCTTCAGCTTGAAGCATCTGTAACAGTGACCCCAGCCTCTTCGGCACTGGGGACCAGGTTTGTGAAAGACAGTTTTTCTGTGTCCCAGAGAATGAGGGTTCAGAGGGTAGTGGTGGATTCAGGATGACACAAGGAGCCTGTGACCCAGATCTTCCAAATGCACAGTTCACAGAAGGCCCCTGCTCCTGTGAGAACCTAACACCAGAGCCAATCTGACAGGAGGCAGGGCTCAGGCAGTAATGCGAGTGATGGGGAGAGGCTGTGAATACGGAGGGGCCTCACTAATCACCCACCAGTCACTCCTTGCTGTGGAGCTTGGCTCCTAATGGGCCAGAGACTGCTTCTGGTCCAGCCTGGGAGTTGGGGACCCCTTGTCTACCAGAAACCCAGAGGGTGATCCCAGGGAGAGTCAGAATACAGTTCAGAACTCAACAAAGATAATTAAGCCTGCAGGTTTAAATTCCCTTAGCACACGGATGCAAATTGAAGGCTCCTGGTATGTTTCATTGTATAGCTGAGGATGAAAACTGAGTCAAAAGGAGGACAGAGAATGAAACCCTGTGCCAAACCAAGGGGAGACGGAGAAATGTAGGAACAAGGGTGGAGAGGAGAGGGAGGTGGGACAGAGCTGAGGTTTGCTGGCATCTGCCTAATGTCCTCTAAAGCTTCTTGACAACCTGGAAAGATTTGAACCATCACTTGCATTGTGGGACACTTGTCCAAGGTCCTACATCTAGGAAAGGCCAACATTTAGACTTAGGGCCCCTGTCCGGCTCTTCTGCTCTATCAGGTTGCCACCCTGAGTAGGTGGGGAGGGGTGTGCAGAAAGTGGAGGGAAGTCAAGCAGAAAGTGTGCATGTAGGCCAGGGGAGTGCAGAGCTTTCAAGCCATGCCTGCCAGCATGAGTGCCTCAGGAGGAAGGGTCGCAGAGGACAGGGATGGCAAGATGCTTTTGTGCTTTGCTTGGGAGGCTGAGGGGCCTGTAGAGTTGTGGGGGCAAAAGGGAGAAGGCTGTTGAACCTGCAGAGCCTTCCTCTCAGGGTCAGTGGGATTCTCCTCAAAGACTCTGCTTGCAAATGCCATCCTAGCCCAGCTTTGCTCACTTTACACTGATAATAGCCTCTTAACTGGAGTTACCTTCTCTGAACACTGTAGAGGACTATCCTAGGCAGATGAGGAAGGGCCAGGAGCAGGGGGCTATCTCCATGCAAGCCCCACTTGCATCTGGTTCCACAGATGCCGTGATCACATTAGACACTACTGTAAGAAAATCACATCCTAGTGCTGAGTCCCTGGGACCTTGAGTAGACCGTGGGTCCTCGTGAAGCGTGGGTTTTCTCACCTGTATAATGAGGAATCTGTTAAGTGAAGCATCCTTCGAGCTGTGGCTGCTTCATATTCTAGGAAGCTCAAACTCCCAAAAACCAATTCTAATGAGGACAGATTGTTTTCCCAGGGGACCCCCATTAGCTTGTCACTCTGTTATGGGTGTTTCTCTCCACTTAAGCAAATACAACACAGCTTGTCACCATCTCTCTGCCTTACCCAAATACACACACACACACACACATACACACACACCACACACACAGGCACAGGCACAAACACACATACATGCACTTCATTACTGGGCTGGGATCTACCAGCCCAAAACACCTAGTAATATAAACCTTTACCTGATTTGACAAAAGGAATAGGAGGAGGAAAACTCTCAGTGGTGCTTGCCTCTCCTCACCCTCACACCAGGTGATCATGGTAACCGGAGACCACCCTATCACTGCCAAGGCCATCGCCAAAGGCGTGGGTATCATATCAGAGGGTAACGAGACTGTGGAGGACATCGCAGCCCGGCTCAACATTCCTGTGAGCCAAGTCAACCCCAGGTGAGGCTTTTGCAGGAGACCCTGCACACGATCAGCATATCCCTGAGGGATTGGGCAGCATCTCTGGCCTTTAGACTATGGCCTTACTGCTGACCCCTGTGGCACTGATTCCTCAGTCCTGAGTGTGTCCAAGCGGCACCACTGATGAGCTGGGTAACCTTGAAGGTGTCACTGTACACTCCTAAACCTTCATAGTCACAAGTACAAAGTTAGGGTGACCTAGCAAGCAACTTACGTCCATGGGTGCTGCATGGAAAGAATTAATGGGGAGAGGCACCGTGAAGAATTTGAGGACTCTACTTGGCAATGGAAGTGAGGCAGCAGCAGGACAGGCCCAGGCTCAGACAATCAGCTGTGCTGCCCACCTTCCAGAGAAGCCAAGGCCTGTGTGGTGCATGGCTCGGACCTGAAGGACATGACATCCGAGCAGCTGGATGAGATCCTCAGAGACCACACGGAGATTGTGTTTGCCCGGACCTCGCCACAGCAGAAGCTCATCATCGTAGAAGGCTGTCAGAGGCAGGTGAGCAAGGTGGCAGGCAGTGGTCGATGGGCAGGCAAAGCCCACAGCCCAACAGCATGCACTCTAGCATTGGCTTTGTCTTCTCCCCAGGGAGCCATTGTGGCAGTGACGGGGGACGGGGTGAACGACTCCCCTGCGCTGAAGAAGGCTGACATTGGCATTGCCATGGGCATCTCTGGGTCTGACGTCTCTAAGCAGGCAGCTGACATGATCCTGCTGGATGACAACTTCGCCTCCATTGTCACAGGCGTGGAGGAGGGTGAGGAGGCTACCTGGGCCTGGACAGCATCCAGGGTGTGACTCCAGGCAGCCCAGCCTTGCCTTAGCTCCCCTCCCACATAACCTTCCTCCTGCAGGAAACTGGGCAGCCAAGCCCTGTAGGCTAGGGGTGGGAGGGCTCCTCTAGCCATGCCCCCTGCTGCCACTCCACAGGCCGCCTGATCTTTGACAACCTCAAGAAATCCATCGCGTATACCCTGACCAGCAACATCCCTGAGATCACCCCCTTCCTGCTGTTCATCATCGCCAACATCCCCCTCCCACTGGGCACCGTGACTATCCTCTGCATTGACCTGGGCACGGACATGGTGAGGCCCTGGCGGGGGGCAGGCCACGAGGCCATGCAAACCAGTGGGTGGAGGAGGCCGCTGGTGAAGGACAGGTCACCTAGGCAACTGACCAGGCCAGTTGAAGAGAAAATGAACACAGCCTGGAGGATCATAGCATTGACTCTTTATGAGCCTGGTGTGGTAGTACGTGCCTGTAATCCCAGCACTCAGGAGGCTGAGGCAACGGGATGGAAAAGTTGAGCCCAGTCTGGGTAATTTAGCAATATCAAGAGACCTTGGCTCAAAATATAAAGGGCTAATCATGCCAGATAGCTCAACGGATTAAAGCACCTGCTTAGGCAGACACAGGGATGGGGTTCTATCCCCAGTGTGCAGTGCTGGCCCCACCTCTGGGGTGCACTGAGACTGGGTCTGGTGGTGCGCCCCTGTAATCCCAGCCCTTGATAAGCTGAAAACAGGAGGATCATTATGAGTCCTATCTGTGTAGTGAGACCCTGTGGACCCTGTATTAAATACATTTTAAAAAATAAAAATAAAGGTCTGCAGATGTAGCTTGGTGTTCAATCTCCATTTTAAAAAAAATTATCTTCACTGCTGTTGAGCTGCTGTCCTGTCTTCTCCCAATCCCTGCAATGCCTTTTCCCCTCCAACATGTCCTGCCACACAGGTCCCTGCTATCTCTTTGGCCTATGAAGCAGCTGAGAGTGATATCATGAAGCGACAGCCCCGAAACCCCCAGACAGACAAGCTTGTGAATGAGCGGCTGATCAGCATGGCCTACGGACAGATTGGTGCGTGCTCTGGGCCTGGAAACAGGACTTTTTCCCTGGGGTTGTGGAGGGAGGAGCCCTAAATGAAGCTCCAGGACAGGGCTCAGCTCCGGGCGTTAGTCGCTGGCCCCTTCCTGCCTCTCCTCCCACCCAGCCCTGCCCTTTGTCCACTCCATAGGGATGATCCAGGCGCTGGGGGGCTTCTTCACGTACTTTGTAATCCTGGCGGAGAACGGTTTTCTGCCATCGAGGCTGCTGGGAATCCGGCTGGACTGGGACGATAGGACCAACAACGACCTGGAGGACAGCTATGGACAGGAGTGGGTGAGTGCACTGAGGAGGCGGAGCGCACGATGTGATGGAGAGGGGGGCAGCTAGGGCTGGGGGTGGAGGGTGCTGGACTGCCCTCCGCTGACATCCGCCCACCCTGCGCAGACCTACGAGCAGCGGAAGGTGGTGGAGTTCACCTGCCACACGGCCTTCTTCGCCAGCATCGTGGTGGTGCAGTGGGCCGACCTCATCATCTGCAAGACCCGCCGCAACTCGGTCTTCCAGCAGGGCATGAAGTGAGCGCCACCCCTACCAGCACCCACGCGCCTAGGCGGGGTGCTGGGGGCAGGGCCACCCACCCACCCACACGCCCAGTGTGTAGGTCAGGTCGGCTCAGCACTCTGGCCCAGGTCTGCCAAGGGGGCGCTGGGTTTCCGTCAGTGGGCTGTGTATCCGCAGCCAGGTGCGAGCTAGACAAGCAAGGAGGAAGAAGAGAGGACTATTTCTAAGTTCTATTTGTACCTCCAAATTGTACTTCACAATCTCCTTCCGCCTTCCACCCTTTGCATCCTCTCTCCATACTGCCATTCTTCCCTCCTCTTCCTTTTCTCCCTTGCTCCTCCTTCCCTTCTCTTTCCCCCTTGCCTCCATTCCTCTCTTCCTCCCTTTATTTCTCCCTACTCAAGTGCCCTCCAGCCCCATCCTCTGTCCAGTCCTGAGTCCAGGCTGTCCTGTGCTCCCCAGCGCTGGCGCCCACCAGGGTGCAGCGCAGGCTCCGGTTCCAGCTCCTTCCTTCCTGCGTGCCTGCCCCTGCAGCGAGTCCTGCACCGACCCTGCTGCGGAGCAATAGCTCTGCAAAGTGGGTGTTACTGTTTATACTGCATTGTTACAGGTCTCCTAAAGGTTAAATGAGGTGGTGCGCAAGGTTACCCAGTGGGTAAGGATATAGCAGGGCTGTGTCTGCGCTTGTGCTCCACCGTCCGCTGTGGTGGGCCTGGCACCCCCTAATGGTTTGTGGCTCCTGCGTGGATGGACCACACAGGCTGACAATCTCGGGCTAGTTTTCTTCATTTTTCTCCCGTAAACAGTGTTCAGAATTCCCCAAATGAGTCTAAGAAATTGGGTGTGGTCCTGGGGCTTGGGACTTACAGTGGAAGGTGAAAATATGACAAACTGAGCAGGGCAGCCTGTCAGAGAGACACATGGAGAGTAACACCATGGAGTCTCACAGGGCAGAAGGTGTAGGAACAACTTCAGGGTCAGAGGCCACCATGGGCACCTTGGCCTCCCCACAGGTCCCTGGCCCCATGGGGGTCTCAGAGATGCTCTCTGTATTACTTAAACAATGCTTGATGATCACTCACCTGTGAGAAAGAGGCTTGCTCACAGGTATTCTTAGGCAAAAGCCAAGAAAACACATCACAAAAGAGTGACTACACATTAACCCACAGCTCTGTTCAGAAGCCATGGATATGGTGTCATCCTCATTAGTATAGTGGTGAGTATCCCCGCCTATCAGAAGCCATGGATACAAAACCTAAATTTTAAAATGGAAAATGGCTAGGCCTGATGGGGCATGCCTGCAGTTCCAACACACGGGAGGCTGAGGCAGGAAGATCATTATGAGTTTGAGACCAGCCTGGGCTACATGGTGAGACTCTGTCTCAAAAACCAAAATAAATAAATAAACTAAAAAGAAACACATTCATTACCAAATGCCACTTGAGAGACAGAACTAATTAAAATGTGGCCTTTATGAAAGAAAAGCAGCAGGGCCCTTAGTGGGTGAGAAGTTGCAGAACCACTAGTCTAAGGCATAAAAAGTGGCCCCACATGAGGCTATGAAGTGTCCCATAACAATAGCATTGACCGTTTTCTGTGCTCCAGAGATTTCCTGCAATAGTCTCCATAATTTCCCTGGCAACTCCATAATATAAAGGTAAAATCTCTATTTTATAGAAAAAGAAACAAAGCTCAGAGAAGTTAAACATTGTTTGGCATCCAAAGGCAGCAAGTGGCAGAGCTGGTAACAGACCCCACTTGTCTGACTCCAGGATCTGGCCCTGAAGCTCACCCTGACTTTCAGTTTTTAACCTAGTGGCTTGGTGTGTGCTCCCCTCTTGTTACATGCTGCAACACCCACAGGCTAAGGGTGTACAGCCCTCCTCCTCTTCAGTCTGTGAAGAACTATAACCAGGGCCGGTGGGAGATGCTGAGGAAACATGAGACAGGTGTGGGCTCTGCACCAAAGGAGCTTTTCAAGAATCTGGCTGGGAGTCAAGTATGATGGCACAC
>PVKA01034566.1:0-23362 GCA_004027165.1 Ctenomys sociabilis
AAAAAAAAAAAAAAAAAAAAAAAAAAAAAAAAAAAAAAAAAAAAAAAAAAAAAAAAAAAAAAAAAAAAAAAAAAAAAAAAAAAAAAAAAAAAAAAAAAAAAAAAAAAAAAAAAAAAAAAAAAAAAAAAAAAAAAAAAAAAAAGGTAACAGGAACTAGAACCAAAAGCTGGTAGATGATTCAAAGAGAATCAACCTGAAAATAATAAAGAAATATAGACAACAAAACAAAATACGGCACCAAATACTGGCACACCCACCTTCATAAGACAAATACAACTGGCATAAAAGGTCCTATAAATGTCAACTGGCTCATAATGGAGAACTTTAATATGCTACTTTCATAAATAGGCAACCCAAATAGACAAAAAAAAAATCAACAAAGAAATATCAGAATCGAACCACATTTTCAAATAAATGGACTTAATCCCTATCCTCAGAATGCACCACCCAACAGCAAGAGCACACACATTTTTTTTTCTCAGAAGCACACAGAACTTCCTCTAGAATAGGACATTCTTGGCATAAAGCATGCTGAAATAAATACAAAGGTAGTAGAAATATTCTCATGCATACTATCAGATTGTGGTACAATGAAACTAGAAATCATTGGTAAGGAGGGGAAGAGGGTGTAAAATGCTTATGATATAATATGTATACATATGAATCCCCAAGGTAAATATAATCACTATGCATTACAAAAATATATTAATAAAATAATTTAAAAATAATTACAGTGAGCTACCACATCACTTCCCAATGGCTATTTAAAAAAAACAGAAATAAAATACAATGATAGCAAGGATGTAGAAAAAGGAATCCTCATCTACTCTTGGTGGGAATGTAAATTGGGATAGCTACTATCAAAGGGAGTATGGAGACTTCTGTGACAACCAAAACTAAGTAAACTTCCTGGTCTAGCTATCACACTCCTGGGAATGTATATGAAGAGATGAAATCAGCATGCCAGAGAGATACCTTTATGCCCCTGCTTATTTCAGTGCTATTACTGTGGGTAAGGTACAGAATAAGCAGGTGCCTGCCAACAGGTGAAGGAAATGTGCATGTATGCACAAGAGAGAATTACTAGGCCATAAAAAAGGAATAAAATTCTGTCATTTTCAGCAAAATAAATGGAGCTGGGGGATATTATGTTAAGTTAAATAATACAGACATGCAAAGACAAGCACATATGCTCTCCCTTATATGTGGAAGCTGAGAAAGTCAAGCTGCACATAAAATAGTGAATACTAGAGGCTGGGATGGGTCTGGAGGTAGGGGTGCAGGGAGTATTGAAATGTCACACTTGGAATATGCACAATTAATACAGGGTAATCAAATTAAAATAGTGAAAACCAAAATGGTTTATTACTTAGCTGCATGTGTTATTGAAATTTAAAATATTTAAAATAAACATCATGTCTTAAGTTGTTTTAGCCATATATCATGTGCTCGATCGGCCATACATGGTTAGTGGAAACTATGCTGGACAGCATACAAATTAAAGATGTTCCATCAGACACCACTAGATTGTACACTAAGTAGAAGCAGAAGACAGAGTCTGCAGTGTGTCTCTCTTTAGTCCTAGAGCCTGGTATCTACTGGATTGGCAAAATAGATGTGCTGAATTTGCTAATCGCATGCATTAGTAATAATTTTTTTTTTTTGTTTGTTTGTCTTGGGGATCTATTAAAATCCAGACACTTTCTGCCATGGCTTGTATCTTGATGTCCACCCCAAAGCCTCATGGTATCATAGGTGCGGATTTTCAAAGGTCGAGAGTACGGGATTCTAACATCAAGGATATGTGATTATTAAATTAGTCCATTGATTGGGTTGGCATAGTTCTGGGTGTGGACAGTGGGAAGGCACATTCTGGGCATGAATGCTACCCATCCTAAGCCCCTGTAGCCTGGATAGACCATCAGGGACAGAAGGGGTTGCTGCAGTCACTGCTTATCGCTTGCTGCTCCTTCACTATTGTGCTGCTTTGCTGCCTTCTGCCCACCATGAACTGTTTCTCCTCTGTGATGCCCCTCTGCCATGCTATCCTGCCTTGGAGCCAGCCAATGATGGGATGAAACCTCTACCGTATGTGAGCTACAATAAGCCTTTCCTCCTTTAAATTTGAGTGTTGACATTCTGTTGGGATTTAAAGCTTAACATATCAATACTTGATGGAAAATATCTGTTCCATGTTATGTCTAAGATGTTTGATATTCAGACAGATAGTGAGGATAAGCTCAACTGCCTATGTTTTTTTTCAATCACTAAATCTGTTAACATTTATTCTTAGGTTTTGTTTCATTATTTTTTCTTTACGTACATTTTTCAACCATTACACATCTTACTGCCCAATTTTCTGACTCTTCTGCATCAATAAAGATTAGGTGCTTACATTCAAATAGAGATATTGACAGCATCAAATAACACCAGAAACCATGGTACCTAAACTAGGAAAGTAAATTAAAATTTCAAAAGCTGTACACTTCTTTTACACCTTCCAAGATGTGCCTATCTGGTAAACAGGCTTTCAGCTGTCTATGTTGTAGGGTAATAATATCATCAAGCTTCTCTTTTGGAAGGCTAGCAACTTAAGTTTGCAGACCAAAAATTAGAGAAAAAGAAGGACTGCAAGGACAGCCAACATTTTGATCCTAGCCTTTCAAAGTCAGTGAGAACTCAGGACATAGGAAAATCTGTACTGTAACATCCTGTAAATCAGTTGTGTCCCAAATTTTCTGATTAAGGAGAGTATGGGGTCACAGAGAAAAATGATCAGTGATGTAGCATGTGCCTAGAGAGGGTCTCATGAAGAGACTCTCTCTCAGGTTTTCTCAGAGAGCAAATTTGTCAGGCAATGGCTGTGACTCATCCACATGACTGACACTAACAAAGGATGTACAAAATGTGGTACAGGGTTTCAGGGTGAATCCTGAGGGAGTTTGACTGACCTTATCAGATACAAAAGTTACATTTTTGTTATATAGGTCTTGCTTTATCTTGGTCTTAACAATACAGCAGAAAAGTATAAAAATGAGGTATAAAATGTAAAGTCATATTAATATGCTGAGTTATAAAAGGCTCAAGTCAACAACTTCTGACATTGCCAGTCTTAACAGATAACTCACTACTATTATGGACTACTGGACTATATTGAATTATTTTGTTGAATTCACATACTTACAATATTTACCTGGCAATGGAATTCCCATCTCTGAAAAACCAAACAAAAAAAGGGCATATACAGATACAAAATGGTTAGGATAGATATATAACTACTTTCTCTTAATTCAGTAAGAAGAAAGATTTGTACTAATAGTGTTTGGACAGGATATCGTGTCTGCATCTTGTTCTATGAATAACCACGATGAAGACAACAATATGCAATGTATTAATTATTGTAACTGTAATACTAACCTGTTTTGAAGTTGTCTCATTGCTATTTGTTTCTCAATAAAATTAATAAAAAAATAAATTTGAGTGTTGAATATTTTGCCTCAGGAATGGGAAAAAGTAAATAAGACACCATCCCAAGTGAAGAAGCTCCTTTAGTGCCAGACCTCTAGATCTGCTGTACCTCACAGCCTGGTGAAAAGCATGTTACACAAACAACAAAGAAAGCATTGAAACATACCTAACACAATTAAAAGCTTAGGAGCAAACTGTGACAGAATCCCATAGGTCAGTTTTGGATAAAACCTGGTGGAGTGTTGGAGTGAATTTAAACAAAACCAAAAACAAGGTTAAGGCCAGATGCTGACAAGCCTTGAATTCCATGAAAAGGAGATTGAATTTAATGCAATAGAAAACCAGTGACCCATTCAAGAACTTTAATCAGAGAAGTTAACTTGATCCAGTTTGTGCTTCCAAAGGACCACTCCAGCCGGGTGGTGGGGATGGGCTAAGTGAAAAGCAGTCGGTGGGGAAGACAGATCAGCAGGGACACCCTGGATGAGCCGCAGAGGAGTGGTTCTGAGGAGTGACTATGGGGGAGAAGGAGCTCACCTCGGGGCAATTCCAGAATTGATTGGACAGCTTGTGTGACTGGATGGGCAGAAGCAGAGACAAGCTGACACAAGGACACCTCTGAGGAAGCCTGCTGGAGCAGGAGGGTCTGCTAACATCTGGGGTCCTGCCCCCACCTGGCTCCAGGGATTGCATTATGGGTGATTAATTCATGGCCAGGTTACTTTCTTATCAAGGTTACCACAGATACATCAGCATGACAGGTGGGGCGTGGGGGAAGAAGGTGCAGCGTGCTCAAGTCAGAGCTGAATATTACATTCGAGTCACTATTTGATTGATCTTTTAAGCAATTCTGGGATTCTGTCACTTAAAAACCAATAAATCTTTGAAGGCCTGGGGAAAGCAATGCAAAAGCAATAAATCTCCATTGTGGAACATTAGAAAAATAGGCCAAGCTTCTGATGGGTTTGACTGCAGGTATGAGAGTCCAGGGGTCCTCCTTGCCGCTCTCTGCAGCTTCCTGCATGGGTGACTCTATGGAGTCAGGCCCCTGGGGCTTCTGGGGAGCAGTGAGCAACCAAGCAGGCCTGGAGTTGGCTCCATCAGGAGCTGAGCATCATGGCCACAAGGAAGAAGTGCCTGTCTGATGCACTGGTGGCCACGGCTTAGGGGGATCCTGCAGCTATGTGCAGAGAGGAGCTGCCAGAATTGACAGGGTGCAGCTTGGGAGCTGGAGGACTGCTATGTCATCTTACCTGCCCCTAGAACCAGGGTGCTTGGTCCACGTCCGACCTCTGGCATAATTGTTATGCACTCTGTGACCTTAGGCCAATTACATAACTGCACTTTCTCTGAAATGAAGATGAGTAACACCAGGTAAGGGAAGGTTAGATGGATACAATGGAAGAAAACTATCAACAGTAAAGTCTTTTTGAAAATACTGCTGCTTGGGCTGGGGAGATAGCTTGGCAGTCTGAGCGCCTGCCTGGCAAGTGTAAGGACCTGGGTTCAATTCCTAGTACTACACGCTGTGCCATCCTGGGAACCAGGCATGGTGGTGCATGCCTGTAATCCCAGTCCTGGGGAGGCTGAGGCAGCAGGATCACTATGACTCTGAGCTATGTAGTAAAACCCTGTACCAATTAAATAAATAAAAGATCTTTTAAAAATAGGCATTTATGTATTTATTTATTTACTTATTTATTTATTTAGCGACAGGGTCTCACTATGTAGATCAGGTTGGCTTTGAACTCACTATATATCCCAAGCCAGCCTGAAACTTGGAAATCCTCTTGTCTCAGCCTCCCGAGTGCTGGGATTATATAGGTGTGTGCCACTAGGCTTGGTAAAAATATTGTTATTTCTTAAACTTGACATATGATACTTGTATTTATTTATGAAGTTTGATAGAAAAGTTCGATACGTGTATATAAAAAGTCATAATCAAATCAGGGCAAGGAGTATTTCTATCTCCTCAAATATTATCATTTCTCTGTAGGTAACCTTCATAGGTTTCCAGTTACTTTGAAATATGTGATACATTATTTTTGTACTTTCCTTGCACCACAGCATCACAACTCCTTCTTCCTACCTATGGTAAAATATGACTCAAGGTATCCATTTTTCCCTTTTTATAAAGAGAATAAAAACACTAAAACAAACAAACAAACAAACATTCCCCAAACTTTAGAAACAATATAGAATTTCACTAAACAAAAATGATAGAAATTGAAGAATGGTTTCTCTATTGAGCATTGTTGTCTTCACATTAGTTGTTCAGATTACCGGCTATAAGCATGCAAAATTAGCCAAAAGTTAAAAAGAAGGGAAAATCAAAATTTAAGCATTAACTGCTCTTTTCAATAGATCAGCAAAAATCAGCAGGACAGTTCTCCAAGCTATTCTGTGTATATACATACATTTTTCTATTTCCCTTCCTTCCTTCTTTCTTTTTCCCTTGTCTTCATCCAAGTTGTCCCTTCTCTTTGAAAAATTTATTTCCCTTTACCAGCATCTACTGTGCCTTATAGATTCCACTCACTCTTTCAGGTTCTTACACCAGGTAGACAATATGATCCTGGCACATGTGGGTCTAATTCATTTCCCTTATGACTATGGTGTTTACCTATGAAAGCCTCAGGTTTATCTTTCTTTATAGCCGAGTAGTACTCCATTGTATAAAAAGACCACATCTTTCTTATCCCTTCCTCAGTGGATGGGCATCTGGGTTGTTTCCAAGATTTAATCAAGGCATCCTTGACCTTCTAGAAGTCCTGTATCATGAGTAGCATTTGACTTAGTTCACCTGCTCCCACCTTGCCACCTGCAGGACCCCACACTGTCCACTGTTTCTGGCGATGCTCGCCTTTCCATCCGGTCCTACGAACACAGTCTCTGTCCCTGCTGCCCAGTGTGGACGCATTTATTTTGCTGATTTCATTATTTTGTTTGCTTATGTGCTTGATGCCATACCTCCCTGCCTCTTCACAGGTACACTTAGTAGTTAGGAAGTCCCAAGAAGGCAGTGCGTGTCCACCTTGTTCACTGCTTATCCCTGATACTTCGCTCAGTTCTTGGTCCATAGTGAATGCTTAATAAATATTCACTGGACAACTTCATTGGCAACTACCTCCCATATGCACATTCCAGTGCCCAAAGTTCAAGTTGAAAAATGGTGCAGGTAACTAGAATCTGCTCTGTGGTATTTCCACTCTGTAATTGCGGCCGCCCTGAAAGTTTTGCTGAGTGGCATTGGGTAGTTTCTTCTCCTTCTTGGAAAATGCCCAAGCAATGTCTGAAAAATAATTCCAGAAATAGAACACACACACACCCTCAGTGATCCAGGGCCTTGGGATGAAAAGCAGCCAGACATTTGCAGACACCAACCATTTCCCCTTTGAGCAGTGACATTTCTTTTATTTTAATTTTTTGCAGGAAAATGTCACCAAAATATGTCATGCATACTTTTCTACTACAAGGTGGCCTGGTATGGTAATGAGTATAGGGTTAGAGTCAAAACTGGATTTAAATCTCACCTATTGTTTTTGTATTGTGGCATGGATATTGATCCATGAACTTAACTTCAGTTTATCTAAATTTCCACATCTGCAAAAGAAGAGGCCTTAACCAAAACGCTGTGAACATGCAGACAGTGTTATGTACAGTGTTGCTGTTTTAAGTTAAAGACACATTTTTATTTTATAAAACATTATCACGGGACCAGGGAGATGGCTCAGTAGAATAAGCACTTCCCTGGCAAGCACAAGGGCCTGTGTTCAATCCATAGTTCTGAAAAACAACAACAACAAAAAAAACTAAACAAACAAAAACAATAACAAAACATTATCAAGGAATAAATACCCATAGCTGTGAGGGTCTATGACCCCGGCCTCCTTGATTTTTGAGTACCCATGTCTGCTCTGGGGAGCTGCCCTGCTCCTTTGCTTTCTGCCAGACTCAACTCCTCATTGCTGCTGGATCATTTCCATCCTCTTCTCCTGCCTCATAGTTTACTATAGTCTAAGTCTGCATGAGCATGTTAAACTGACATGCAAAGGAAAAACATGGTAGGCTCAGAAAATGTAAGGCTTTCTGTTGTTGGGGACTAGAAAAATCCGCCATGCATTTTTGTTTAGAGTTTCAGAGGGCCCCCTGTGCTTGCGGGAGGGTTGGCGATCTTGGTCTCTGGTGTCCGGAATCAGCAGGCCTGAGTATCTGGTACTCCCCTGTTCACTCAGCTTGTGAAATGCTACCTGTGCTAGATAAGGAGAACAGAGAAAGAGAAGGAGAGAGTGAAATGGAGCGGGAACATGGAGGAAGGAAAGAGACAGAGATTGAGATTAGGCATCTTGCTCAATGTCAAGGCTGCAGTGTGAGAACAGGATTTAATCTGGGTTTAATGCCATCAAACCCATTCTTTCAGAAGAGTGGGGCAAAACTGGACTAAAAGTATATTCACGAGGAGACATCATAGTAGGATGCCTGTCAGACCAGGTCCCTTGCCCATAGATTTATATAGGCTTGGGTAACTGAATCCGCAGCAGAAACATCTGACTTGCAGTCAGCTGGACTGGGCTCTCGGTCAGCTGCTACCTTGCTTAACTGGTCAAGCTGCTTCTTTCTCTGCTACACTTATTCTCTGGGAAAGTCAGATATTGCAATAGTGACAGAAGTTGATATGCAAAGGAAGATAAATTTGTTAAAGGGAGTAAGGCTCTGTTGGCCAAAATGGAACAGCGACAGGATACCCAGAGGTAGTGCACTCCAACTCAGTTTTCCTAATTCCTATTTATTGTCTGTATCCCTTACATATCTCCGTACCTCAGTTTTTTTCATCTGAAAATGAAGATAACAGCTCATGGTGTATAGAGAAAATTAAATAACAGAAAGAAAGCCAGGGGACTAATAACCTGATTTGACTCTAGAGCTACCATTTGATTTTGCTTACCACAAGTAGAATAATCCTAGAACAACCACAGTACAAAATAGAAGAGCAAAGCTCTACTGTAATATTACCCTAACCTGTTTCAGTGCCTGAAGGTTCACTTGACTGGGAAGGATTAATATCCAAGGTTTCCAGACTTCCAGGGACTTGCACAGACTTCCGGTGACTGAGTCTATCTGCTTTTATACCTCTAATGTCCAGGTAGAGCTGGATGTAGAGTGGAAAAAAGGAGTTGAAGGCCATCGGAGCGCTTTCTCTTAGGTCTGCATACCAGACCCCAGAGACACCAAGAGTGATGTCACTGGAAGCAACTCTCTAGGGCTGTCCAGGGACCGTAAATAAACTGGAGCTTCTCAAACCTATTCCTGTCCCTTTTTTTCCTTCCTATTCCAGTTCTTATCCCACTACTTCACTTGACCTCTGTCTAAGGTGAACTTAAACAAGTGCAGGCTCTCATCTTCATGCTATGCCTGTCCTGGGCACCTGCAACTTGGGCAAAACTTTATGCAATACCGAAGATGCAGCTCTATGTCTCCTCTGCTGAGAGTCCTCTCCTCTCAGCTCCCATAATAACTCTGTATGTCCCTATTAAGAATGCACTGTATTGCAATTATGTTTTCTCACTTCTCTCTCCCAATTTAGAATTCAGCTTCCTTTAGAATAGGGATATAGCTCAGCAGTTTAAGTGCTTGCCTGGCAAGTGCAAAGTCCTGAGTTCAATCCTCAGTACCAGAAAAAAAAAAAAGACTGTAACTTACTTGTGGCTAGTTCATGACTTTCTACCAAGTACTTAAACTGACTAAAACAGAGAGGATACCTAATAATATTTGTGTTGAATGAACCATTTTTGAGCCCTGCGCCACACCTTGATTCAACAAGTGTGTACTGAATGCCTTAAGTATCAGGCGTAGGGTGTGGAAAGCTATGCCATTCCACGTTCTGCTTCATTTTTATGACCTGGAGTCTTGTTTCCTGGAGTTCTGTGTAAATCCAGCAGTTATCATTGCTGCCTTTGTGCCAAGTATTGCTCATTTAAGAGAGATTCCCGCCCTCTTGATAGCCATGGATATACAGTGATCAGCTTAGCTACTGTGATGCTTTGGCCGCCTCTGGCAACCATATGCTTCTGACTTCCAATAGCCTCTTGCTAAAATCAGCAGGTGACCTTGCCAGCAAGGCACCTGTGGGATTCTCACACTCCATAGCCCTAGGCTGGACAAGTTCCCCTCCCATTCCTATCTCTTCCCATTCATAACCTCTCTGTGAGTAACTCTGCCTGTCTGTTACTGGCAATAAGATGATTTTTCCAGGGCACTGTGTTCAGGTTTCCAAGTCCACTAACTAAATTTACTAGGATTGTGCTCTAGAAAGCTCTCTCCTTGACCATGTCGTGCTCTTATCAGCATGATTACTCTGGAGACTCCACTATAGGGTGGAGAGGAACTTGGCTTAGATACCTCCTCTGAGCTGGGCTTGGGACTGCTGACCATGCTCCTTCCCAGAAGTTTTGTCCCTAATCCTATGGAGCCTACACACATTGACAGTTGCATGATTCCCCTAGAGGTGTGTATGATACAGAGAAGGGAAGCTGCAAACTCCTCACCTGACAGGGGCTCCCCGGGACTGGGCAGGCTTCAGCATCACGGTGATGGTTGTATCCGTTTCATTCAGCGGAGTGTCTGTGTCATATTCAGGCATCGAAGGAGCTAGACAGGGAACAGAGATGGAAGGTGAGCTCAGCACCAGTGCCAGCCTTGCCGGCCACCTCCACATGAAAGATGTTCTAGATGATTCCAAAGGGATGGGAGCCAAGGCAAGACAATAGAAGCTTGTGGCTTAGGAGGCCCTGACTTCCACCTTGTGAGGTTCAGAGGTCTGGAGAAGGGTGACAGCGAGGTGGCCAGGAACCCACACACATTCACTGTTTATTCCACAGGAAATAAAGACAAGTAAAAAATGTAAGGATGTATTTACAATGTGAAAGCAGTGTCAACCTTGTTAAACACATTTAAATGCAAATAAAGCAATAATGAATTAGCTTCCCCTCCTTTTTTTTATAGAAGAGACCCTCTGCCCACCACAGGAGTGAGACTAAATCTAATCCTTTGAAAGGGCAATTTAGCTATTTGTATTAAGAGCCATTAAAACCCACATCCCTTTTAATTCAGCTTTACAATTTCTGAATTTAATCCAAAAGTTACAATCCAGACCAATGAATTAAACTTTTATTTTGTAAGATGTTTATTGAAACGTTATTTTATAAGAACGTGGAAGCACCAAATATATCCAACCACAGGGGAATGTTTAATTAAATTACGTCCATCCACTTGACAGAACCTCATAATGAAAGCGATGCAGCAACACGGGAAATGCTTATGGGATAAGGGTAAGTGGAAACATTAAAGCTATGAAAACATCATGATTTTTGCAAAACTACATGGAAAATACATAGTACTTAGACTAAAATTGCAGAGATGTTCTAAAAATGAAAGGTGCAATAAAGCATTCTGGGATAATTCTGTGCTGATGATGTCTTAGTTGGGAAGAAGAGAACCCTACTAGTAATGGCACCTGAAATATTGGGTCATTGTCACTTGGTCACTGCCATGCATTCATTCATTCATCAAAAAAGTTCATGAGACTCTGCCCTGTCTTACACTGGCACAAAGAATACTTCTGAAAGTACAATTACAAACCAATTTGTATACTCTTACTCTCTAGATAGATATGAATAGACAAATGCAGATATAGGCACACTATTTAATGCTGCCCTGTGGCAAGTTAATTGGTGAACTGCCACCTAATTAATACATTTTTTACACTTTAAAAAGTTCATCGATTGGTTTCTTCCTGGGTTTGCAGCAGTAACCCATGAGGGACTATGTCATCCTAATTGTTCCAATACCACACAGAGACAATTGGCTTTGCTTTTTTCTCTCTCTCAGAAAAACTTGGCCTGGGTAGAGAAGGACAACCTTTCCTCTTTTATTATTATATGTGTGTATCAAGTTTCAACAAGGCAAGTAAGTACTCACATGTCGTGCAAATAAGTACAAATAGAAATAAAAGCTGCAAAAAGAGAAATAAGCAGATACCTGAAATTTTAGTAGCAATCCGAGTGGTGACTGGAGGCCCAAAGCCCTTGGCTGTGCTGGCCTTGATAGTGAAGGAGTAGGTGGTTCCTGGATACAGACCCACAAACAGGTGGTGAGTTTCATTCCGGAGCTTGAACACTTTCCCTCTCTGGCTAGAAAGATCGGCACTTGGATCCAGGGAGCCAACAGCTTTGTAGTTGATCTGCAAGACAAAGCAACAATCACATAAGTGTGCTGCTCAGGGGGCTGAATGGAGGTCAGCTGAGAGAACATCAGGGCAGGACCGAAGAGGACATGTGAGAAAGGTAGGCCAGTGAGTTCTTTAGTGTCTCCTGCTATTGTCCACCTGTCAGATTGGCCCAGCCTCTGTGGCTCCACTGCTGACATTCTAGGATACCCTCCTGCTCAACGGAAATAGGATGCAAGTCACATCACTCATTTTAAATTGGCTAACAGTCACATTAAAGGAGTAGGAAAGTGAAATTATTTCAGTCACATATGTTGTTGAGCGCAGTATATTCATCATACTATCATTTCAACCTGTGATCAGTATAAAAATCCTAACAAGAAAGCTGACATTCTGTGGTTCATATTACATCTTAGAGATCTGCATGTGTTTTACAGAGACTAGCTACATTTCAAAAGTGCAGTAGTCTTGTGAGGTTAGTGGCTAGTTTATTGGATAGCACAGCTTTAGAACAACATTGAAGTACAATGGCATGATAAGAGTTTTTTTTAAAGGGTTTTGGTAAAAATACAGCTCATGTGTTCTAACTTCTATATGAGCAGCAGCATTGCATTCTGTTGTTTTATAATGCCTCATCTTGTTGGAACTCTCCTTATGTCCTTGGGGGGAATCAGGGCAGTCATTCTCATTTGAATGGTGGTACAACTGAAGCTCAACTGGAAATAGCTTGTATTCAATCAGCACTTTTTAACCCATCTACATTTTGCTTTTTGTTTTCTAACCACTACAAATGAATAATAAGATCTTACCCATGTGACTTATCCAGTGAGTTTGACACTAATCAAAGTGGTCTATACTGCACAAAAGAAACTGGTGTACACTGTGCAATATTTGGTGTCTATTATTCCCTCACCACTCAGGAGGGTGTCAGAAAAATGTCAAGGTATAGATGTTTTGAAGTGTTCACTCAATTTCTTCAGTTATAGTGCCACAAAACCAATCAACAGCTGGTGGCGTGACACTGATCTCACTTGGAGTTCACGTGTCTAAATTACACCATTGTTAGGTAGTATACACAAAGGTATTCTTTTACTTGTTCTATCTACTTTCTTACATTAAAATATTTTATTAAAGTATAATGCCACAGTGTAGTATACAGATAAGTAAGTTCTTGCAAACCAGAGAGTCATACAATCAAAAAACAACACAGACATAAACCTTTCATCTCATTCCTTCTTCCAATTCTATCTGCTTCTTGGATCCCAGAAAATCAGGTCCCACCTCTATCTGACTTCTAAGAGAATGGGATAGCTTTGCATGGTTTTGTACTTTATATGAACAAGATCCCGTAGCATGTACACTTTTGTGTCTGACTTCTTTTACACATGAGATTCATGTTATCACTGTAGCTATAAGCCATGCATTCTCACACTTATTCAATAATTGGTTGCTGGCGCTGGACTCAACTCCAAACCTGTGTTCATTATTCTATGCCACATTGCCTGGCCTTGCCTGGCCTGCAGACATGTCCAGGAGTTAAAGAACACATTTATTCACCCACTCACTCCTCTGCCCACTCACAATTATTTCCTGAGCATAGCTGTGCAGTGTGGGCCACTAGAAGGCCTTAAATAATTGCCCCTTATGTTCTAGTGGTTTTAGAGACAGGAAACTCAGCTAAACATACAGCTCACACATTTTATCTTCCATCATGAATGCCCCTACTTACAGCATGGCCACATTCAGGCAGGAAGGGAATATGCAAAATTCACTTTCAAAATAAGCAACTTCCTATTTCTGCCAATGGAATCAAAAGTGTTGGAGAAAGGAGAGTTTTCTCTCTGCTATGTTAAGGAGCACTGGTGTAGCCACTGATCTCATATGCTTGATGAGAGAGGCCAGATGTGGCTGGGAACAAAGTGAGACCAGGAGGAGAAGCAGAGATTGTTGATAACTTTAGGATTTTTGCAAGCATAGCCTGAGCATGGGCACCTACCATTCTGGCAGCTGGTGGCTTATCTTCAAATCTTGATCTTACGGCCTGATTCTGAGTAGCATAAGACTAAGACATAGTGCTCAGGAAATCACATCAGGAGGGAATGGAACCAATGCCTGCAGGATTGTAGGGGCAGGACTGGAGCAGAAGGAAAGAGCTTCTTTGTTCCAGATAGAAGGAATTGCAGGGGCACAGGCCTGAGGTGGGAAAAGGCTTAAACAGAAGAGCCCAAGATGCCTGCAGAATGGACAGCAGGAGGGGCAGCTGTCTCACTGGATCCTGGATTCTTTAGTGACTGAAAAGGGGAGATGTTTGGAGTTGTGTCTGTGGTCACCAACCTCTGCACACCAGTGTGCCTTTGCATTCTCTCAAAATTCTGTCCCAGTCCTCCTACATGGGCTGGTGGCAACTGCATTGATATACAGACACTGGGAGGTAAAACTCATGCCTTATTTACTAGCCGGCTCCTTCCCTGTGCTCCAAATTCAATCCAAAAGCGACTCAATTTCCATGGAGCTGTCAATATAATATACCGCGCTCCCCTGCTCTCCTAACCTTTCCTGGTATTACAGGATCCTCACTTACTTGTAATGAAACACTATGAATAAATCAATGTATGTTAATATAGCGTGTCTTCAATTTTTTATGAAGGGCTCTACCAAATCTAATTCCCACTGGTTTGTCAGAAACAGTCTTTGAAAAATTTAACTTGCAAGTTTTAGGAAGTTTGTGGGAGATCAGGCTGGGGAAGGAAAGAAGAAAGGTGAGAGAAATGGAATGGGAAGGAGTTGTGGCTGTAAACACATAATGCAATCTGAAACTTCACTTGAAAGTAGAGGAAAGGAAAGATGTGTTGGCACAGGAAAGATAAAATAGAGTTCCTGGAGGAAAGGATGCTGCTGAGCTGTGTATCAGCTCAAGCTCCAGGGACAGGCTCTGGGTACAGCAAAGGAGTATTTCCCTTTTCCTGTGATGGCTGATGTTGGGGTGTGGGATACCCTGGCTAGAAACTAGAGCGAGGACTTCACAATAGAAGTGCCATGACATCATCAAAACCATGGGCCCTGAGTGCTTGGAATTAAGACTGCAATCCTAAGCAGCTTATGCAGTAACCCCGCTTCTGCTCTTCCTATTGCTTTCCACTCCCTGTCAAACTACATTTTGGTGCTTGGAAAAAAAACACGTGGTCCCTTGGGTCACAGGACCTTTGCATGAGTTAATTTGTTATCTTGGCACACTTCTTTCTTCCTTCCCAAGATGCCTTCTTTGCTAAGTTACGACCACTCATCCTTAGACTTCATACATGATGACTCAGCTCATGAGCACCTTTGGTGACCTCCAACTCCTATTTTATGTACTGACAGTTGTATATAACTCTTTCGCTACAACTCTACATTTAACTAATCAATTATTTCATCAGGTCTCCTTTCTACCAATCCAGAGGTTAAAAAAATGTAGGCTACAAGGCAAATCTAGCCCATCACCATGTTTTTTTTTTTTTTTGTCAACTAGCTTTCATTGGAACACACCACCCCATTCATGTATGTATTGTCTATGGCTATTTTCATACTTCTAACCACAGAATTAAGTTCACAGACTCCAAGACTCACATGATAGAATGTATTTGATTTCTGGTACTTTATAGAAGTTTGATGACTCCCATGCTAGATTTTATGCTCCAGGAGGGCAAAGGTGTTTCAGTCTTTGCTTAATATTTTATCCTACTGCACACGTAAGGGAATGATCAAATCAGCAGCCTAAGAAACTTGCTTAATTTGTCTGAGTCTTGAGTTTTTCAGGGATAAAATATGAATTCTATTTTTGATTGTGGTTCAGTAGTTTATATTGCAGAGTGACCTCTAGCTTCTTTACTCCTAGAAGACAGCTCTTTTTGCTCAGGAGTAAGGTTCCAGGGAGTACCTGGGTGACATCTGCTTCTGCACCAACAAGGGACTAGGAGATATTAGGAGAGAAAGAAGTTGCTCTTCTACCTGAGAAAGGCAGTGAGAAATTTAGCAAGACTTGGCTACCTGTGGAATTGAAAAATTCCATACAAGCACATCCCCCCTGAATGTGCTTGGGCTGAGCTGTACTTGGCAACAGGTGCTGGGAAAGGTCTGGGGTGAGCCTGCCTCAGTTTTGTTCAGGCAGAACAGACACAAAGGTCCTTTCCTGACCCAACTCCACCATGGTCCCATTCCTTAGCTGGTATGTGAATGTCAGTGCCACTACCTGGCAAACAACAGAAACCCAGTGATGGCCTGTAAAGATCACAGTGTCTTTCAGATATATCACTCTCTAAGACAGGAGAATGCAGTCTGAGGAAGTTAGAAAAATGTCATGAAGAACATATACTGACCAAGCCCAGTGTGATTTTTATCAAGCTCACCATGTGCTCTTGTTACACACTTATATGGAGGCTCATGCACACATCATGATCAGAGATGAGGTGCCATTAAATCAGTTATTAAGTAGAAAGCTTATAAAAAGTTGGGCAAAACCGTAACAGTACATCTGTGAGGGATGATACTGCAAAGGCAGTCAAGTCAACTACAAATTAATGCTCCAGAAATATCTGCTATATACCTCTAGCTCTAGCTCTTGTCCCTTCTCTCTTGATGCCACTCTGTCTTCATTCTAAGTCTTGTCAGAGCGTCAACACACTATGTTGTATCTCCCACCTGCTCCTGCCTTTCTCCAAGGGCTTCACGGCTCAGACTCTGGAGATCTCAATTGACATTTTAGCATGACCATGGATGAAATGAGCAATGTGATCCATTCACTTAATTAAGAAAGGGTTAAATTTTCTTCCTTAAGCTCAAACTAAGAGGTTGGATTTTTTTTTCCTTGTTGGGGCCATTGTAAAAGTGTTCATAGGCATGGCCTTTGCCCTCTGGTCGGGCTCAGAGGCAAACAGTGCAGAAAGAGACCAGTATGGGGTAACCTTCTCTTGTTACAGAGCATGGGGTTGGCTCTTTGGTTTCCTGACAATTTAAAAATTCCACACAAACACATCTCCCCTGAAGAACAGCAGGATGCACAGATGTCTGTAGTGCCCATGCTGCTGACTTCTTGGCCACAGGGCCTTCTTTTCCTAGAGAGCCACAGCCTGTTACACCAGTTGAAAAGTGATGGTGCCTGACACTTTGCACTCTGCGTTTATTGCTTCTACGGGTATGGTGAAGTGACAGAATGTGAGCACCTGCTGTTTCCATGCACTTGGTGGCTGCTTCTGCTTCTGCTGAGACTTAGGCCACCAAAGGTCACCAAGAACTCACTTCTGGCTAGGCTCTGTATGGGACTGTGACGAAGAAAGAGGTGGATAAAGCAGACACAGTTTTTAATTTTTTGGATGAACAGGCTTTGGTGCAAAGGGGAGTCACCCCCTTTGAGAACATCGTTCCAGGATTCACTGGTTTTGCCTGAGAAAGAAAACAGCTCTTGAGAAGCTGAAGGTGAGGTGGAGTCAGTTTATCGTCCTCAGCCCTGGCTGACCATAGAATACTTAGTGGATATTAAAAAAAAAAAAAAAAAAAACACTCTGGAATCTACCTGGACTAATTACATCAGTCTCTCTGGATGTAATATAGCTTTGTACATTTGTAAAGCTACCCAAGGGATTCAACTGGTAGCCAGTGTTAAGAATGGCCAAGCTTGGAGTCAGAGCATGAAGGGGTGACGCAGAGCTCTGAGCGATGGCATGTGCTCAGGAAAGCCATCTACAAGGCATGCTGGAGGGAACTAAAAGATCACTGCTGGGATGCCCAGCGCTGGAGCGACAGACAGGATCTGCTGATAAATGCTAAGATCAGGAGGACACTTAAGACAAATATTTGCATGGTCTACATTATCTTCAAATTCACTAGTTACCATAGGATTTTAGCGCAAGATCAGAATTCTTCCCTTCAGGAGGTAGAATCTGGTTTCTCTCTTCTGAATGTAGTCTGGACAAAGAAGTTCAGTTTGAATGAATATGGCATGGAAAAGGGAAAAAGAGTAGCTAGGAAGTACAGAAATCGTAGCAGTACTAGAGATAAGTGATACAGATATCGTGTCCCCTGGGTGTGATGTAATAAGCAGGGAGTGTACCCTCCCCGGCCTACCTGCCTTGATCCACCAATGAGAAGACATCATTTCTATCCAGAATGAGTACAATCAGTAGCCTTAAAAATGTGAGTACTATAGAAAGACAAAGAAAGATCCAGAAATGGTTACAGATTGGAGAATAAGGAAACATGACAGCTAGATTCTCTGTGGGAACCTGGAAGAGAAAAGACGATATTTGTGGGAAAATGAAGGATATGTAAAACAAATCAAACAAACAAAACCAACATCTTTTTCATCCGTTCCTCAGGTGACAGGCATCTTGGTTGGTTCCAAGATTTGGCTATCACAAATTGTGCTGCTATAAACATAGCTGTACATATATCACTATGATATGACGTTTTCAGTTCCTCCAGGAAAATTCTCAGTAGGGGGATAGCTGGTTTGAATGGGATTTCCAGTCCTACTTTTGTGAGAAGTCTCCACACTGATCTCTATAATGGTTGCACCAGTCTACATTCCCACTAGCAGTGGAGAAGAGTTCCTTTTCCCCCACAGACTCTCCAGCATTTGCTGTTGGTTTATTTCTTTATGACAGCCATTCTTTCTGGGGTGAGATGGTATCTCAGTGTTGTTTTAATTTGCATTTCATGGGTAGTGATATGGAGCATTTTTTCATGTATTTATTAGCATTGTGGACTGGGTTAAATAATAAATTACTATAAATTTCATTTTTCAAGAAGAGTTATGCTAGTGTATGCTTAGAAACTGTTTCATTTTTAATTTTTTTATTCTCTATGCAATAAAATGAAATAAATAAAATCTGGAGTCTGGTCAATAGTAACACAATTATGTAAATTACTAGGTTTTTGTTTGTTTGTCTTTTGAGACAGAGTCAAAAGACTATGTAGTGCAGGCTAGCCTTGAACTCATCTGTGTAGCCCAGGCTGGCCCTGAACTCATGGTGATTGTCCTGCTTGAGTCTCTCAGGTGCTAGGATTACAGGAGTGTACCATCATGCCTAGTGGCTTTTGCTTCATGTGAATATGGGAGGTGGGACTTCTTCCTGAGATTTGGGGTGGAGATGAGCCTGAATGCTTGAGCAAAATCGCTGCTGGTTTGTGAAGCCTTTTAGTGCAAATTAGCAAAAGGCATCTGTCTCCTCCTGAAGCCCAGCCTTCTATAGGTATCTTAGTGACCTATGGGTACCATTGTAAGAAAAATATGTGCTTAATCAGATTCTCAGACCCCAGTCAGATTCTTCCTGCCAGACACAGTCTAGCACTGAATAGATCTCATCTCCTTGCTGACACAGATCTGTGTCATGCAACACACTATGCCAAAGAACCTGGCACCCCTGCTGGGGTCACATCTTGGAAGCCTCCCTGTGACTAGTCAAGTGCATAGCTTTTATCCTGAGAGTAATATGGGACCAGTAAAGGGGAGAATCTGTTATCCAGCAGATACAGGTTAGCTATGTTTAGAATAGTCTTACTAAAAGCATGGTCTCCAGACAAAACATCATCAGCATCATCAGAGAGATGGTTAGAGTTGAAGATTCATTACGCCTGGCCCAGATCTGATCAGAATATCTGAGGTCAGGTCCAGGATTTATGTTCTACAGATTCTGAAGGTGACTCTCATGTATATGGAATGTGAATAAGCCCATTCTCAGGCAAGGGGCAGGGGGCTGCACTGCCTGGATGAACAATGCAGGGCCCCTTTGGAAAGTCTTATTTTCATCCAAAGGACAGATGATAAGGAAGGTCGGAGCTGGACCAGAAGCTACAGGAATGGGAGAATGGCACAGTTCTGAGAGTTGCTAGATACCAGCCAGTCAAGGGTGAGGCCCTCAAAAGCAGGATTTGGATAGAACTCGCATATGGTACCAGGCCTGAAGAGGGTACACATTCTAAAGCCAGAGATATTGGGAGGATGAGTCATTTTCAATTATCCACTTCTGGAGTTGCTGTCACTCAGGCAGAGAAAATGTGGGTCTTCACGTGGAGAGGGAACCATGGAGTTCAATCTTGTAGAACCTGGGCTGAAACTAGATCTATCACTTACTGAGAGCTGGTGACTGAGTTTCTAGTCTGTAATCTTGCAGGCTAATTGTGCAGTCAAATGCTCTACCCCTGAGCTACACCCCCTAGTGGGCTAACGTGAGCTGCTAACAATGGCCTGCAGCAGGGAAGAGTCTGGATAGTGCTGGCCAGGCTCCTTTGCTCCCCAAAGCTGATCACCAGGGTTTGACACCTAGTCCAAGGGCTTGGAGAGCTTTGCTGAGCCTGCCTGAGCTGCCCTTCCTCAGTACATGCCTGCTTTTGTGACTGTTCACTGCCACCCTGCAGGGAGTTTTCCCCATCCGTATGCACTCCCTTGGTTGCTGTGGATCTAAGATGTGCTGCTGAAGGGAAGCTGGCTGCTTTACCTACCATGGCTTTTGACAAATTCTAAATAATATCCTGTTTTCTGACACTAGCTGCTTTCTTGGTGTCTCTCAGGTTACACAATTGGGTTAAGTAAATTTGGATCCCAACTGGCTAAAGGTATTTGGTATTCACCATCTAGCTATCTAAACTGCAAGGCTGGCCAAACAGTGATGATAAAGAGAGCTAATTTCTTTGTTCTGTTCATGTGCCACCTCCCTTCCATAAATCATCACCCACCCCTCAGCCCCCAGACAGACTTTAGGTGAGGGCAGTCCTGTCTCCTCATACTTCCTTTTCCAGCATCTCCCCTCCATCAATCCTTAGCATAAGTCTACCTCACAGTCTCCTCCCTCCCCTCCTCTGACACGAACTGGATTCCTACAGTTTCAGGCAGTTACAGTCCTGTAACACAGCCACCCCCCTCACTCCCATGGCTCTAAGCTCTTTTTTGCTAAACTGTCATAATGAAGTTTAATAATATGATGCTTAAGCCTCCTTTCAGCTTTTAATCTCATGCTGGGATGTCCGGGGTGCTATGATTTTGTTATTTTTACAGAAACCTTCTTGCTTAATGAGTATGTCTAGTGAGATTCCCAGTGGCTTTCAGTCTTCCTCGCACTACTTTTTGGGTTTCTCAATGTAAGCAGCTTGCCTTCCAACTTCTCACTCAACTGATTTCTGTTCTGCTAAGTTTAACCTAGTTAAATTGCTAAATTGTATGACCAATTCCTCTGCAGTTGGCCTTAGGCATGGATATGAGAGAAGTTAAATATTCCCACAGAAATGAGCAGCTATACCAACAGCCTGTCTGGTAAAGACAGCCTAGGAAGCTCTGTTATTGAGGCAGAGCCTGGGTTCTGGTTTTTTATTGCAGTAACAGCCAATCACCCAGCCTGGCACAGAGTAGGAGTCAATAAGGTTTACTGAACAAATGAGGATTAAGACTAGAGATGTAACCAATCCTGATGTGGTACACTGGGGTTTGAAATGAAGTCATTCTGATACTAAGGTCCAACATTCTCTGCTCACTCTGCCCTCTATCGCATCATCCTGGTATGACCAGTTTCTAGAGGCAGGGAGAGTGGCCCTTGTGGTCTGCAACTATCAGACCACTCTGATGGGCTTTGTAGAGAATGTCTCTGAATCTGCCTCCCCTGGTAGAAAGTTGGCACGCATTCTCCCATAGCTGGTTCCAAACCTGTCCAGCACATAGCTTGATATAGTAACTAGTAAAGCCCAAGCTGCTGAAGCACTCAGCCTCTTGGGCCTGAGTTTGCAAACCTGTGTAAGCAGAAAGACCCAGAATGGGTAGTTTTCTTCAAGTGGCCATAGAACCTTTGATTCTCCTTCTATCAGAAGATGGGGATCATGTGATTATTTTCCCCATTGTGCATCTTAGAAGACTGGTGACTGCTTTGACCAATAGAATGTAGAGGAAGTGATGTCATGTTACTTGTAAAATTAGGATGTAGGCTCAGCACACTAAAGTGCCTGCTTAGGCAAGCTTAGGCAAGGACAAGGACTGTGGTTCCATCCCCTGCACCATCATGCTGCACCAACCCCACACCCAGGGTGGGCTGAGCCAGCCTGAGTCTGGCATAGTGGTGCACACCTGTAATTGCAGCACTGGGGAGGCTGAAAGCAGAAGGATCACCATGAGTCCAAGCTATGTATTAAGATCCTGCAATGACCAAATACATTAAAAAAAAAATAAACAGGCCATCTTCTGACTTATTTGCAGGGACATTCACATCTACAGCATCATAGCTGCACTATAGAAGTTTGACTCCCTAAAACACCAGGTGTGAGGAATCCCAGGACACAAGGAGAAGCCATGTGTCTCTTGTGTTGATAATCTTGTCCATAGTCCCAGTTGCTTTGTCTTCTAGCCCTAGACAGGCAGTGAAAAAGCCAACAAGTGATTCTACTTTTCAGCTATCTAGTCATTCCTGGCCATGCGTGTCTACTCAGCTGAGACCCTAGCCTTTATAGCCCTGAAATAAGCCAGTGTTCCTATGCAACTACAAATTTCCAAGCCAGAGAACCCATATGCATAATGAAATTACTATATGCCACTAAGTTTTGGGGTTGTTACACAGCCGTAGTAACTAGAACAGCACCTGTGCATTAGACCTGAGAGCTTACTGATGGACGGCACTTTATTCTCTTTTGTATCCCATAGGGAATCATATCAGATGCTCAACAAATACATGCTATCTTCTCAACTAAGTGAAGTTAATAGCACCAGTAACAAGAAATGTCGATCTCAAATGCCTCCTGATAAGATGCTTACAGGAAGCGATATCGTTTTGGTGGTATTTTTGCCCAAAATGTATTATCTCAATCTAATGAGTAAGTATCAGAAACCCACATTAAAGGGCAAGCTTGGAATAACCAATAAGTATCTTCAAAAGTGCTGAGGTCATAAGAGCAAGACTGAAGAACTGTCCCAGATCAAAGAAGACTAAGGAGTAGTAACTGCTAAGTGCAATGTAGGATGTTTGATGACAAAAAAAGACATTGGTAGAAAAAAGAAGTGGAATTCAAATGAGGCTGTAGATTATAGAACTCATCATGTTGTAGTTTATAGACTCACCAATGTTACTTTCCTACTTTCAATTACTGTACTGTGGTTATGCAAGATGTAAAATTACAGAAATCTGGGCTATGGGTGTATGGAAGCTCTAACTTTGCAACTTTCTGTAAGTCTAAACTTATTCTTAAGATAAATATTTTTTAAAAGACAAAAAATATGGGCAAAGTCTCTAACTTCTAGTTTGGAGCTGTAGAGGGAGATACCAGGTCGGAAGCCAAAGTTCAACCCTCTGCTGCTAATGTCTCTGAAGCGCTTACAAATACTTCTCAACTTATAATAGGTTATTCCCTGGTAAGTTCATTTTAGGTTTACATCTGCTCTACATAACCTACCAAATATCATAGTTTAGCCTTGTCTACCTCTAACCTGCTCAGGACAGGTGTACTATTGAATAAAAAATATTAAATTACAACACCCTAAGAAAAGAGATTATGGAGGATTTCAGAAAATGGAAAGATATTCCATGCTCCTGGATAGGAAGATCCAACATCGTGAAGATGGCCATACTCCCAAAATTGCTGTACAGATTTAATGCAATCCCTATCAAATTGCCACCAACATACCTCCCAGATATAGAGAAATCAATCCTAAAATTTATTTGG